>CP139504.1:251532392-251546022 GCA_021014915.2 Artemisia tridentata subsp. tridentata
TTCTATTAAATTCATTTACCGCATATGTTTATAACATATATTCCAAAGTTATATGTCTTATTTTCTAAATCTTTCAAGTGAAGTTTCATTCAAAAGTAAGACTTAACATTTAACTTATATGGAATGTTACTGCCCATATGTTCTACAACATATATGATTTAAGAAAATAACCATAATACTCTCACTAGCTCTTAGGAATACTTAGGAGTTATCTTATATTAATTATCAAATCAAAACTTGGATTTACTATTTAAACATAAGTATTATCTCCAAGATGCATGCATTAATTCATTCATGAATTATTGCACTTTGTACACTTTCAAAGATTATTTGAATTCAAAAACTCTTTTCGATTACTTACCATCCTCGCTCAAGTAATCACTCAAGAAAGAGTTTTGATATTTCATTGTCATTTTTCATATTAATGAAAATAGGTATGACAATTATCATCTTTATATATTTAATGTGCCTAGAAAAGAATATTCAATCACAGTTAATTACTTAAGTGTGATTCATAATCTTGTTATAAGATAAGCATTAAATATGTGTACAATATTGTCCATATGATTTCAATACAAAGATTTAAACCAATAGGGTTTTCCATCTCTTTGAAGAAACTCATCTTCATTCTATAGTCTAACCATAGATTTCAAGATAAACCAAGTTTCCAAAAATTGATTATCTTCATGGACAGCATCTTAACATTCATAGTATATGTAATTTGCCAAATTCAATGTTTGCAATACCTCATTATGATTAACAGGTTTACCAAAATCCTGTAACCCAAATTACTCAGCATATCAATCAAATATCTGAGATATCCTTGCAGATCTATAAATGAGAATTACATCATCTTGAGGTCTATCATTTACATGTTTAGCCTCATCATGATATTCACTAGTGTATTTTAGAAGATTATGTATCTTGTAATTTTGTCTCTTCAAGATAAAAACTCCTACTTGCCTTTTGTAATTTAGAGACTATCTATAAATACTTAGCAAGTAGAGCAATACTAAATTATTCTCTTTTGAGGTATTACAAATACACATTGACAGTTCCTGACTCAAGTTTGTTAATAACCTACTTATAAGCAGTTTAACAAATTCAGAACTTCATTTTAAGACTTAATGTGATTCATCACATTCCATAATATAATGGTGTCTTATTTATCTTCTAGGTTGGAGGCTTATTGAGTATATACAATCCATACTCAATTTTCTAACCTTGATAAATTTTAAGAAAGAAGTTATGGTTATCTTGAATCAAACAAATCAAATAGAGTTTTGATTCTCCTAACTGAACATATTTCATTAGAATTAATATTGTAAGACAATCTAACAATATGTAAGATAAACATATTCCTTTTGGCTTACCTATTTACCAACTAAGTCAATTTAATGGTATAATAGAATTTCCAAGCCAATTTGCATGCTTTATAACACAAGTACTTGGTCGCCAAGTTACTTCATGTTCATGTTTCAATAAGAAGACATAAACTGTTATAATCCCACTATACGTTATAAATCATTGATCAACTCAATGACTTCTTGTGTATGTCTTAATAAAAGACATAACAAGTTAACGTATTACCTTATATTATTATAAGTCTTGTAACAATTAAAAGACTTTATGTTTATAAGAAGATATAAACATGTATAACTAAAGTAATCATGAACATCACCTCTTGGTTTCAATAGTAATTTCAAGTTAATTGATTTCTTCATTTATTTATGTCATTCCAAGAATACATAAATATTTATATTTGTCACACCCCCAAATAACTGATTTGCAGCGGAATGGAATACTTGAGGTGCGACTGCCATAGCATCACAGTTACAGTTATATTGAACGACCTAAAGTGTCGTTTTAAAAGTACATCGTTTGATTTCATAAAACATTCAGAGTTTACAAAAGATAGGTCCCAAAAGATAATTCAAGTTTGCGGAAATAAGTTTGTTACAAACCAAACGATAGTTTAAAGTGCATATAAATACAAGTGAGACGCGTCGTCACCGCGACTCTATGATATGTCCACATGCAAACCATGATGCGAATGCCTTAATTACCTAAAAATACATTGCTAAAACAGTCAACAATAAAGTTGGTGAGAATCATAGGTTTATGTAAATGATAAGTCCCTACGGTAACCACAAGTATAAAGTGAAATGACAAAAATGCCACATAAAATAGTACATTGGCTCTTAAGCTCATGACCCCGAAGCTAGACTGAAATGAATGCCCCAAACTGAGTGTTTTGCCAGACACTCTGATATGATTTAAATGAAATGCGTTCGTAGACTAGTTGGCGCTACCAACCCGAACGGAGGAGTCACCCTCAATAGATCTATTCACTCACTCTCGCTTACTCGTAATTAACGGTTCATGATAAACTGGGGACTTAAACATGGCAATGAGGTAACTTAAGCAATGTAAATGAATTTGATACTTTGGTCCGTATGAAAAATGGTGCAATGTATTCTCCCCCGTAAGTTTAGAAATGAAATAATAAATTGAAAACGGGGCTATGAAAACTCACCTGATGCAATGGTTATGATAACAATAATGGATACACTGAAATGAGGCGCGATCTCTAATCGCAACGTAATATGAATGATATGATCTAATGTAAGTCATGAATTGATGCTACACATGCAAATACCTATGTTATCGATACCACTCGTGAAATTTGGAAATAATGTTTATCGTCGAAAAATATATTTTTGACGTCTTGTTAAGTTATAAAACACTTTACGCGTATATATGTTGTAACGACATCCCACGATCGTCGTTTGGTGGTTTATCGAAAAATAGAGTTTTCCGTCGTAAAATAATATTCTTCAACAACTTATAAAAATGATTAAGTAGCCTCACAAAGCTAGTCGCAAAACGGTGAATATTGAGCATTAGGAAATAAGCTCAGCGGTTTTAGAAAGCTTGTAACAATATCTTAGATTCGTAACACTGAAATTTCGTCCATACGAGTCCCGATCATAAAGAAAAATAATAGTTAAGCTATATAGACGGGCTAAATTTGCTGTTTTTGTGCAGTTTTCGGGTATATTGGAAAGGTCGTATTTTACTCGTTACAAGTCCGATTGACAAACGGCTGGTCAATTTGGAAAATAGGCCGGGAGTACTTGATTTTACCTCAAGGTGTTAATGTCTCAAAACTGACTCGATCAATGAGAAAAACGGCTCTCAACTTGGTTACCCGCAAAGACAGTTTCACACTTATAAAATATTTTTAAGTAAAAGCTGATGAAAATGTGTTGTAAACGTCGGTTTTCTATCGCTTGTATCTCGCTCGTTATAAGCTCGTTTTCTACGTTCTTTATGTCCTCGGCTTCGTATTACAGTGAACTAATAGATTTTTGATACGTCGGCTCGTCTAGTTTGCGTTTAACACCTCGTTTTAACCATTGAAAATCGTGTGACAGCCTACCATTTTTCAGAAAATATAGTTTTCGTCGTTAAACTTGAAATTAACGTATCTTTCTTGTAGTAAGCTCGTTTTTACTCATTCCAGCGGCCATGGCTTCGTTTTTTAGTGTATTTTTTAAATATGTAAGCCAAAATAACCCATGAACCACTGAAATTTCCAGATTTTGCAAAAATGGACAGACCCTTATTATATTTTGTCGAAAACCATTTTTACTAGTTCAAGACTTGAACAAATCCCTTCCAATCAACACCAAAGCTATTCTAGACCTACCATACACCTTCCTAGGGTGTCATGGGTTCCTAATCTTCACCAAAAATGATAGAGTTCATAAGAACACTAATAAGATCCTTTAAATTCATTTTAATGACAAAAACAAGTAATAAGTGGTATATAACATAAATATACTCGCATGTTTTGCTACTAGATCATAAAAATAGATCAGGTAGGAGTTTGAATGAATAGAAAATTTTATTTAGAACACTTACTTGATGATGAAGAGTTTTTTAGGTTAATGACTTAGTTACTTCAAGGTTTTTATTTCAAAACCCTAACTAGAAGCCCTAATAGAACTAGAATATCACTTGATCTTGGATTTGCTATGGTTTCTTCCTTTTTCTTCTTCTTGGCTGATCCTACTCAAGTAGGAGATGAAGATGATATTTGTTTTTGGATACTTGAAGTATTTATGAGAAATGAGTAGTGTAAATGAGATAATATCAAGTCTTGGTCAAATAGTAGTCAAAGCTAGGGATGGAGGGGGGCATGGGGCATAGAAAGGGGAAAGAGGTATGGGGTGATGGGGTTAGTAACTAGTCTTGGACTTTTAGGTGTAGTTAAGTTAGAATTTTAGCTAGGATATCTTGTTATCGGGTACCGAGTTAGCTAGAAATAAATTTTGACGGAACAAAATAAAGTATAACGAAGTCATAAAAATTATAAAATCACATTTCTCGCAAGTATCGGGTGTCCAATTAATTATCGTGTTGAAATTTTGTAAACCGTCGTAGTTATAAGCTTTTAACGGTATATATAGTAAATAATTTCAAAACACCGGGTAAACTAATAATATAATTTTTATATCACTGTAATGAGTGTGAAAATATGTTAGGATCATAGTCGGGAGTGTCGGGTATATTGTTCGTAGTAAATGATTAAGTGATAGCGTTTATTTAATAAATAAATATACGTGAATTGAAATTATGCAAACCCGTGAATGACCTAGTAAGAAGATGATGTTACTGATGATATGTAGACTACTCTAGTCTATATGATGTGTCCTTAGTGATGTTCCCTGAATACGCAGCTAAACTCTTACGGTTACGCGAATTTGATACCCTTAAACCTAGTTTACGAAATGATGAATGATAACCATGAATAGTGATTTCCCTCCCAGAATGAATAGTGTTTCGTGAATAGTAAATTTTTTGATAACGTTTCAAAGTCGCAAACTGACTTCAAAAATGATGAATAGTAATCCGTGAATAGTAAATTTTGAAGTTTGAAAAATGACCTGAAATTACGATTTGTCACAATATTGAAGTAGTCTTTGTTATCATCTTGACACATGTTCTAAACAAGACAATCTTATTAGAATGTTTTCTCTTACCTTGTGGTCAAGAAAATCTTTAAATCATATTGCTATATGTTGTTGCTTTCACACAATAAAGATTTCTCCCACTTGTGCATGAAACAACATCATGTAGCAGATAAACAACACGTCACTCATCTATCTATGTGAACAATATGATTGTGTCATGATATTAGCATAACAAGTAGATGTAGGACTATATAGTCTAGTAAGGAAACGTACATGACTATCCTTAAAACCATAAGTGTCTACAATTGGAAAGTAATTATCTTGAGACATTCAAGAGATAATCTGGGTTACTACCAAGACAATAAAGCTTGTAGCTCCCACTGAATTAGAGAACATTACAATCATTCCTTATTCAGCAATAAAACACAATGCTCCCACTGGATTTGACAACATTGTAAGTGTTTCATAACCAGTAAAAGCAAATAGTGTGCAATTTACTTTCCTACACTTTTGAAGTCCCATACGTAACAATTACTTAGGTATTAAAAGAATGTATTCTACTTTGTAAATGATGAACTATTCATCAATGCTGTTAACTTGAAATATGGGCATGCAATTTCTTCCTTAATAGGTTTACCATCCCCACAATGGTATGTAGTACCTTCAAATGGTCAAAGCAAAACAACTAGATAAATATACTAGTTTGTCTTTTACCATTTTGTGGTAATTATTCTAACTTCTAATTGAATAACTCATAAAATGTGCAATTCTCTTAACTATTAAAGTTTGCTATGAGTTATATTAGAATTTAGACAATTCTAATGTTCCTATCATACATTTCTCAATCATGAAAAGGAATAAGATTATGTCTCACTCTTCTCTCATGGAAAGGAGACTAGTTTTATTCTTTTAGTAAAATTGACTCTAGCCAAGAACCCCTGCGGGTGTAGATCAATTTACCAATAAAAGAATAACCCACGTTTACGGTTTAATGTTGCATTAATACATTTAAAAGAATTTACAAAATTCAATTTTAGTATTTTCGATAATCAGATCTTTAAGAAAACAAAATACCCGTTGGTAAATATTCATATAAACCATAGTATTTCCTTAAAGCTAGGATCCAAATTGACATAGTTCCATTACATCAGTTGATTTTCTAGTGATGAAAGTATTCAACAAGGTAATTGTCGAACAATAATTGCCAATATCATATTGCAATTCCTAGATCATTATGGGATTTACATTTGCCAAAAATCTATTTGCAATGTAAGGATGTTTCATCCCATCTTATGCCTTGAGTCATAGATCTAACTAACTAACTCAATTAAGTTGTCTAATTTAGAAACAGTAAATTATCCATGTACGGTATCACATAATCATTGAAGTTCACATTGTCATTGCAATCTAGCTAAGGTCTCACTTAGGCTAAATTGAAACTTCAAGTGTTTCTTATAATTAGATGGCATTAACTTAAATTTAAATGGTACTCATTTGATGTGTGTAATCAAAATATGTACGAAGAAGCATGCATACAACTTCCTATCATAGGTTTTAATAAAAAAAATTTATTAACCAATTTCACTAAGATTAAATCAACAAAGTTTTAATTGAGGTATTAGGTTCACCAATAAAAAAATTACCTTTAATTATCATCCACTATATCGTACTTTTGCATAGGTCGAAAACCTAGTGTTTCAGATAATTACCACAAAGTGGCGCGTGGAATTAGAGGCCAATTCACCCTTAAGATGATTTTGTACATAAAAAATAGTCGTAGGTAACTACAATTTGACGCACAAAGAAGCGGAGAAACAAAGGTCAACTTAAAGCCAATTAAAAACCCGTTTCTTTCGGTTGCCAATTTAATGGTTAACCTCCTTATACCTCTCTCATAGTTTGTCACAATTGAATGAGCCTTTCTAACTATTTTGGTACAAACACCAACAATCAATTAAAAGTTTAAGATTTAACTCTTAAAAGCAAATCAAATTTCAACATTGTTTAGTCCAATTTATTTTATATTCAAAAACTTGCCCTTTTGCTTACACTTGTCCAACAAAAAATAAACAAATAGCAATTAATAAAAATAAAACAACTAAAACAATGAACATGCTAAATAAATCAACTAACATGTATATATCCGTCTAAGACTCCCATTGGTTTTCGAGCAAGGTACCAATGGACCGCATGCACCAAACTATTTGGTTGCGTAAGGCCTATGACAAATATATACAATAACACACATAGTTGAAAATAAAAGCGATAAATATGAGGTCTTCCCAATTTGATAATTAATTATCCTATTGGTAATTTAATCATGTCATACAATTGATTACTAATAAACCATAATTAATTATTATCGCACAATTAGCATGTAATCATAAAAAATCATTTAACAATTAACGCATAATTTATCCATTTGATCCATGATCAAACATGCACGTTCATCATGGATCCAAATAAGCAATTATTATCATATAATAAATCACAAAATACTCATTTAAATTAATTACATATAGCAAATATTCATTAATCAATTGCATAAAAATCAATTGCATGCAACCCTAGGGTTTCTGCTAATTTTATAAACCCTAAAATTATTTTTTAAAATAAAAAGTAATCGACTTTTATTAAAAAAAATTAGGGTTTCATAAACAAACCCTAGAAACCAATCAAGCATGCAATTAAACAATAAAGGTTCAATTTTTATGTGTTTCAGTAATTAATTACTCAGTATTAATGACTCGTGATGCCACTGTTGTAATTTAAATATCATAACAAGTATATATTAATCAAGTAAGCAGCGGAAACATAAAGAACAAATACTTGTAAATTAATTAAATGAAACATAAAAGTAATGCGTACCTTTTACCAATCCATGCAATTAGGGATTATAGAAAGAACCCCAAATTAAGATCAAATCACAAACCCTAATAAATTAAGGTTTATGAAAATTGACTAGAATAAAGTCAATTAAGTTTTACCACCAAGAATCAAATAGTGTTGATTCCTCTAAGATTGCATACATTACACGTTAACCAACAACGCTAACATGCTAGTCTTTGAGTTAGAGAACGAAAACCATGTTTCTTGTTACTTGATAAAATATGATCGACATCCCTTTTAAATATATAAGTATGATCGATCATTATTAAAGAATATATAAAGGAGACTCTTTTGTTAGTTGTCTCACAAATCTAAACCAAAAGAATCCTTTTTTTTTATCCGATCAGTACATTAGGAAGAACGAGCTGGGTAGCCCGCGCGTTGCAACGGGAGTGTTTTGAATGGTGTATTTATCAGTAGCATATTGTCGAGTAGAAGCATTAATCTAACATAATTTACAAAAAACGAAACTTAAAACCCATGCATATGCCATAAGCTGTCCAAAAACCTGACATATATCCACAAACAAAGACCTCTAGTCCTAATATTTTTCATCAAATAAGCCTATACATGATAATTATGGCAGTCCAGCAGTATAGTTTAAAATATGTGTACGCTCACCTAATATGACATTGGTTTTAAAGAACATTTAATGTAATAGTGAGATGGGCAACGGTGGTCCTGTAGAATTGCCAAGAAATAAAAGACGAATAAGTAAGAAAAAAAACTGAAAAACCAAATGGTAATGAATAATTTGGTGAAAAACCTTTTTGTCTGGGCATTCCTATAGCAATAACGACCGTTAGTCTAGGCTGCCTAGTCCGAATTTACCACATAACCAAAAAGGCTAAAATTAAGGTTGTTTCAAAATGCTTATTAGAGTTTAAATTAAAATATATTTGATACCTTCATAGTTCATATTTTACCTACAGCCTTGCATAAATGGATTTGTATGAAAGTTTGCAACACACATTAGACTTTTATTGGCCTTTTTACAAAAAGAAGCAAACCCAAAGTCTATTTTGTGAAGTGCTTCTGTTACGTAATCCATTATAACAATGATTAGTTCACCACATACTACCCAATATCTAATACACCATAATGTTACATTTTTAAAAACCCCAACCCGACTAGGGTAGAAGTATCACATTATGGTGACATATCAAAGCATACATAATACACAGCGGAAGTCTTAAGCATTAAATAAATCAAAGAAGTTAAGTCAACACGACTTAAACCAATATATAAGTTCAAGAGAAAGGAACAACTCCAAATTTAAGAACAATGAATCCAAGTCTAATAAAATCATAACATAAGTAAATGGTAACTAAGATGAGTAGGGTAAAGTCTCCATAAGCTCAACTCTCAACCCAAAGCAATCCCCAGCTCCTAGCTTAAATACCTGCCGCAGGAAAAGGAAATGCGGCTGAGCTTAAAAAGCCCAGTGAACAGATATATATAAACGAAATCGAAAGTAAATGAACGAACATGTATAGTATAGTGCATTGGGAAAACATAAGGAATATACAATGAGTAAAAAATAAGAAAGGTCAGTAATCTACCACGAGCCCAAACAAATCAAATAATAGCCATTGGATTCGGAGGGGTGACCTCAGAATACCAAAGGTAAAAGGAGGGGAGTCCTCAGTAACTATTGGAGTGATCAGCTCCCAAAATGTGTAGACGTGGATTGCACCCAACATCAAACACCAAACATATCAAACATAGCAAATACAAAACGTACCTAGGATGCATCCATACGCCCCTGCAAAGATATTAGTGGCCAAACAATATATAATAATTGAGCTCATAATAAATAACAAAAGGGACGGTGTGGAACATCACTCGACCACACTAGAGTCATGCCATTGGTGCATCAATGACACGGCCATGTTACCTTCATGGCTAGGAAACAAATTTGGCTCATGTATCAAACTGTAGGGTTTAAAAATCATATTATATCAAAGGTCCCTAATTTTCATAGCATAGGTTCAATTCAAATGTTTCTATCAAATGTTTATTTAAAGAAATCTTTTGATAATGGTTTTCATAAAAGTAAACTTTAAAAGTAGTTTTCAGGAAAGATAGTTCATAATCCTAGGGAAGCATGGCAAAGGCATAGATCATACAGGAAAGCCATAATAAGAAGGCTCAGATCATAATCAAACTAATATAGAAAGATGTAAATGAAACATGAAGAACGAATCAAAGTATAAGGGAACATAGCAATGGCTTAGGGAATCCTATAGTGAATCAAGATCAAAAATCATGAGGATGGAAACACCCTTACTGAAAAGGGTAGAATATCTGTACCTTATTCAACAACAAAAACAAACCAGAAATAGATGAATCACAAGGCACGAGATCACTCCCACTTCACGGAACCTATACGGATTAATAACCACATATTACTTTAAGTTCATATGAATTAGGTTACTCTTTTTAGTATACTTTCCCCTTTTTAGTAACTTTCTATTTTTGGTAAGTTTCCATATTAAGTAAGTTAACCGTTTTAAGTAACTTTCTATTTTTAGCAGGTTTCCCGAATTAGTATGTTTCCATATTTAGAAGGTTTTTATATCAAGAAATACTCACGGTTATCATTTAATAAGTTTAAGTATCAAACGGGACAATATTAATAGTTCAAGGGTCATAATGACATTTACATAAGTTTAAGGTTAATATAGTAGGTTCACAAGTTTTAGGGTTTATTATGCACTTATGACAAGTCTAGAGATTATTATGCAATTATTGTAAGATTAGGGTATAAAATGTAATTATCCTAAAGTTTATGGTTTCACAAGTTTAGCCCTTTAGTTTAGAAGATAACAAGTTTAACCCTTAAGTTAAATATTACACACATGACCCTTTTCTTTAGCCTTTTAACTTTTCTCAGATTTTAACCTTAAATAGACCCCACTTTGTCGAATTTATGAACCACATTAGAACTCAGAAATAAAATTCACACAAATTCCCAGAGATACTTCAATGTCTTAAGAACTCACACGAATTTTCCCAGAATTTATTAACTAGTGTGACTATGGTTTATAAATTCCAACAAGTTAACTCGTCCAGATTTCTGATCATATTTTACATACAAAAAGTTTGAATTTATTTACCCTATCAAAATAATTCAGAAAAATCTACAAAAATTCCATTAATTACTAAACATATGAAATATGAATTCTGAAAATTGTCATCCTCTAATTCGACATGGTTTGAAAACTAAAAATCAAAAACACGGACTGATTTTCCAGACATTCGAATTCAGTTTTGACACTCGAACTTGTAAAATCAAAAAGTACCTTCTCCTGACCTCTAAAAATTACATGGCTTGTATATTCAGAAAGCTCTTTTCTTAAACTTAATTTTAGACCCAAGAAACACCCAAAAACACGTTACCATCATCAAGATCCACCCTCATCAATTCGACCTAATGTTCCTGGACAGTAACTAAGTTATTATTTTATGTGATCTCTTTACGTTTTTCATTCCAACGAATCTCCTAATGATACAAAGCTATTATACATGATATGTAATAAACCTAGGTCGACTTATAAGTGTATTAACATGCATATATAAACTCGAAACAACACAATCTCCACAGGTCGATTCATAGGTTCTTTAATTCGTTATTGTATGAAGATGTTTTATAATTTTATGTAGCTTGGTTCTATTATTTTATGTGATAGAATATTCGACAAGATCATCAACTAGAAAACGAGAATCAAACAAGAATCAACAAGAAGAGTGGTATTGAACAAGGATGATACGATTACCCTTGTAGCGTGAATAGAAGAATCAAAAGAACAACGAGATCGAACACCAAGCAAACTACAGCTGATAAACCCTTACAAAAATCACCCTTCGAACAACTTCTTTAAACCCACGATCAAGAACACTTTGAACCAGAAACAATCACACGCCTAACCACCAATTGAAGCCACAAGATACCTCTATGCTGCTGGGTTTTTGATCGAACAGAAAGAGAGAAAAGGGAGCAGCAGCCGAGCTTGTTGATTGTAGAATTTTTAGGGTTTTGTAAAGTGAGGGAAAAAAATATGTTCGGTATTAAAAGATATGGGAAACCGAGTATTGTGATTGAATTAAACAAGGGAAGGCCAAGTTTTAAGGGATTGTGATTATCAATCAAATTTTTAAAGCATTCTTATCTCTTACTCTTGATCCTTAGCCGAATTTTGGGTTTTGGTCACATTAACATGTCGCCTACTATAGGCTAGAAGTAGAAAACATTTGTGTTGTGATTTAAATTATAAGGTAAAGTTTTACATTAGCTTAATTTATTAAATAGCTTAAAATATTAACTATCTTAGGTTAGTACAAATAATATGTCTTTTGTTTTATTTTATAATTTCTTTAAAATTTCAAAATTAGAGGGGTATTTTGGTCCTTTCAGATTATGCTAATTTTGGGTTTTACAACTCTTCCCCTCTAAAAAGAAAATTTCGTCCGCGAAATTGACATGAGAATGGAAATGAAGACATACCAGACTACGAAAAGAAATGAGGATAACTTGTTCGCATCAATTCCTCGGTCTCCCAGGTAGCTTCACGCTCTAGGTGATTCTTCCAAAGAATCTTCACAAACGGAATGACCTTGTTTCTCATGACTCGATCTTGTCGATCCAAAATAGCTTCGGGTTCTTCCGGAAGAGACATATCAGGCTGAATCTGATCAAATGGATAGGATACCACATGCAAGGGATGATAGTAGTATCCCCTCAGAAGAGATACATGGAAGACATTATGAACATGCGATAGCTGCGGAGGTAGAGCCAAATGATAAGAAACCTCCCCAATACGTTCAAGAATCTCAAACGGTCCAATGAATCGAGGACTAAGATTTCCCTTAATCCCAAAACGTTTCACACCTCTGAATGGCGATACTTTAAGAAATACACGATCTCTAACACGAAACTCCAAATCACGACGATGTTTATCAGCATAACTCTTATGTCTAGTACGAGCCTCTTTCAGCTTCTCCCTGGCAACCGCCACCTTCTCATTGGTGATCTCAATTATTTCTGGACCCTCTATCAAACGCTCACCCACTTCATTCCAACAAATGGGCGCCCTACACTTTCTCCCATACAAAAGCTCATACGGTGCTGCATTGATGTTAGCATGCCAACTGTTGTTGTAGGCAAACTCCACCAAGCACAAGTATTCATCCCAATTACCAGTCCACTCCAATGCACAAGCTCTCAACATGTCCTCCAAAGTCTGAATGGTCCTTTCTGACTGACCATCTGTCTGTGGATGAAAAGCCATGCTAAACTTAAGACGCGCACCCCAAGCATTATGTAGGCCCTTCCAAAAATGAGAAGTAAACCGCGGATCTCTGTCTGACACAATAGATGTTGGAGTACCATGAAGTCTAATAATTTCTTGCTGAAAATCTCTGCCAATTTACTAACACGATAATCCATACGAATAGGTAAGAAATGAGCAGACTTGGTTAGCCAATCAACGACCACCCTAATCGCATCATGTCTTCTTCTAGTAAGAGGTAACCCCGTTACAAAATCCATGGAAATCTCTTCCCACTTCCAAGTAGGAATATCCAGAGGCTGCAACAAACCACTCGCCCTCTGATGCTCAATCTTGAGTTGCTGACAAGTCAAACACCTAGCTACAAAAGAAGCTACATCTTGCTTCATACCATTCCACCAGAAATGCTGCTTAAGGTCCCTGTACATCTTGGTAGAACCAGGATGAATAGTTAATAGGGAACTATGAGCT
>CP139504.1:251546122-251629285 GCA_021014915.2 Artemisia tridentata subsp. tridentata
TACTTGGTTTTTTACTAACGACTAAAAACCAATCCAAAAGATGAACAAACCTAAGAATCTAAACCAATATCTATCATTTGGTTCTAATTCCAATTGTAGGTACCCATAACTATGCTGAAACACACTTCAACTATGGTGGAATTCTAGAGAGAGAGAGAGTGGAAGGTGAGAGAGAGGAGATGGTTTAGAGAGAGAGATGTTGTGGTGAGAAATTGTATTACAAAACATACACTTACACCTTTTGCACACAAGTCGCACACCTCGTAAATGAGAGCATTTGTGTGGTTTATACATCCCACACCTCACTAATGGGCTTGGTGGGCTTGGGATATTTCTAATAGGTTTGGGCTAGGACTATTGGTAGGCTAGTATAACTAAATATGAAATCTATTAGCTTATACTAAGTCCTTAAGCCCGTTACTATTCAATTACATTTGCTATAACATAATACAAGATTCCTATAAATAGAATGACTACCACTTTTATGATTCTAACATGTACAATCTCTTGTATTCATTTACATATCACAGTAACTTATACTTTCATTTTGATATTTATAATTCCGTTCATACATAATAATAATAATAATAATAATAATAATAATAATAATAATAATAATAATAATAATAATAATAATAATAATAATAATAATAATAATGTTTATTCTTTTAAAAAAATATAAAGTCTAGAAGGTATAAAGAGTAAAGAGTATGTATTAAGTTTATAAAGTTAGTAGTATAAAACATGAATACTGATAAGTGTATTTAAGTTCATATAACTTATTTAAAATTTAATAACTAAAGTTTTAGTATTAATTACTCTCGCTTTTTTTTTTTCTATTTTTTTTTACCAAATCGACACATGCGATTTTACACATTTTCTTTTGTAGATAAAATACATGGGTTTGACAAAATTTCTCAGTTTTAACTTTCTATTGGTCAATGGGATGACTTCATTTCTTCTACGTAAAGTTGAGGGCTCTCATTATTTCAATTGCTCCAACATTTTTTTTTCACTTTTTAAAAATCTTGTAAATATTGCGAGAATAATAAAATGACTTGAGAATTAAAGATACTCTTCCTTAGTCATAAGTTTCAAATGTTTCAATATGCGTAATAAGTTGTTAGGTTCATCAAGACCGTCTCCAGCAATAAACTTTGAAAGATCTTCAAATTCGAAGGAAAAAAAAAAACAGTTTTTTAGCATTTTTCTTGTAAAAACATGCGTTTTCAACCATACTAAAATTTTGATTTGAGGATTTCACCGGATGTATATCATATCTTAATTTTAAGTCAATTTATACTAGGGAAAATGACTAAAATGCCCTAGTCGCAGCTCTAACCATTAGCTTTTTGCCCCAGCCGCAATTTTATCTAAAAAATAAACTTGGCGGCTGGGCAACCTGTAATTTTATCTCAAATACCCCAGTTGCCCGGTTAAAAGCTGGTCGACTGAGGTATTTTGGTATTCAAATATGGTCTATATTTGACATATTTTTGTACCAGTTTGTGTTTTATCTCAAATACCCCAGGTTGTACAGTTGCCCAATCTATTTTATAAATAAAATTATGGCCGGAGAAAAAAGCTAATGTAATTGCGACTGGGATATTTTAGTAATTTTCCCTTTATACTAAATTAATTACTTCACCGATACATGTATATCATATCTTAAGTTTAGTTTTTCTTTTCACCGGATCCTTTCCTCCTATACTCTTTAATATGTATATATATTGAATTATTTTATGAGTTGATTAATAATGAAATATAAAAGGTTCTAAAGAATGCTACAAAGATACCTGCCAAATATGAGTATAGTTGGAAATGTTTTTGCATTCTTCATTCCTCAAATTATATTTTATTTAAGGATTTTTCTAACTTGTGCCATCATGGCATTTGTTAAGGGACAATTAATTAACTTAAATTACCATGTTTAGATGTTAATTTACATTAATATTTTCCTAATTCTCTCTTAATTACCATGATTAACTTTATTTTATTTAGAAATAATTCTATTTTAAGGAATAATTTAGTTCAATTAATGCTTTCAAACAAGTGTCATGTGGCACAAATTAGAAAATCCCTTTATTTAAAGATAACTGTCGAAGATATCCGAAATAAAACATGGAACAGATTATTGAATACCCACAGTTGAACAAAGGAGACATTTTCGATATCAGAAGAAAGTTTTTTTTTTTTTTTTTTTTTTTTTTTAGAAGTTAGAAAAGATAGTACAACTGAGAAGCTATAATAGTTGGTGCCTCCATGTTCTTGAAGTAGAAACATGTAACCAAATAAATTAACAAAAAATACTCACTCATTTTATATATAGAGATACACTATGATTGCTTAGGACCGTGGAAAACAAACCAATCACATTAACTACTTAGATCTTTAAACTTAAGAAAGACACTCTACTTTAGGATTTTTATATAATTGTATAGGATACCTCCATGTGTAAGATAGTGAGAGGGGCCACCATGCACTATGTGAGATGTGGGGTGGGTGAAGGTGATTTATATAATAAATCTAAATACATAAGGTTGAAAGAGGCAGTGGAATCCACATAAAAGAGGGTTTGATGTGAACAAAACACATGGGACTTTGGGAAAATGGGACACTAAACATTAAACTTTGCTTTGATAGTCACTGAATTTCGACATCCTAGTTTCCCTTTCCGGACGTGGAAAGGTGGGTGTCAACTAGATTGATTAATCTACTCTCACACTCATCATTGGTTTCTTATAACAATATAACATCTTCAATCGCATTACTAAATGTAATTTTCTCCACTATAATAGTATTATATAGCAAAAATTGTCTTACAATGTTAGCATGATACACTATTTAAGTCTCATGAGTGTGACATCACCTCCACTATAATAGTATCTTCAATCGCATTACTAAACGTAATTTTCTTCACTATAATAGTACTGCGTATGATATCACCTCCACATCATTAAAAAACACTTTCTTTGTATTTTCTCTCAACTTTCCCTCAACCATTGTAGCACATTCTCTCTTTTTCTTTATTTTTTTTTCTAATTTTTATTACTTTAAAATACCCTCAATACACACACAACTACCTACAACAACCAATAATATACAGAAACGAAATAAAATATAATTTCTCTTTCATTGTTTCGGCACCATATGGACAAAAGAAGTAAACTATAATTTCTCTTTCACTGGTTGTATAAGTTTTTGGTGCGGGACTCTACTCCGGTTGGGGAGAGTTTTTTTTATCTTCGTTACAAAGTCCCGTATACATTGAATTGGGTTTCCCGCTAAGCAAAGGCCTTTCCCTTGACTTTCCTGAAAGTACACCTTACACTCTGAATTTATAAAAAAAAAAAAAAAAAAAAAAAAAAGAAGAAAAAAAAAAGAAGAAGACGACACTAGATATAGTGATATACTACTTATCACACTAAAATGCATGACTAAAAACATACCTAAGAACCAAATTGTTGATGCAAATAATGTTCTAAAAACGTTATTTATATCTTTCAATAACTTCACGTTTTGATGATAACAAAATGTGAAAAAACTTTACGTTAAAACTAAAGTAAACAAGTTTTTAGTCGAAATATCCCGTTTCTACGTAAATCACTCTAGGTATGAACAAACAAATTTACAGCTTGACAAATGATCAAAGAAGTGAATTTGTATTTCAAACTTCACATTTTTAGTGTGACAAAACATTTTTTCAAAAATATACCTTACAAGTTATTTTTGATTTATAAAGAAATGTTTTATTGAAAAAATAAGTTTAAAAATATCCTGTTTCTACGTAAATCACTCTAGGTATGAACAAACAAATTTACAGCTTGACAAATGATCAAAGAAGTGAATTTGTGTTTCAAACTTCACATTTTTAATGTGACAAAACATTTTTTCAAAAATATACCTTACAAGTTATTTTTGATTTATAAAGAAATATTTTATTGGAAAAATAAGTTTAAAAATCATAACAACTATTTTTTTTTCCCCAAAATCAGCTCCAAACTTCCCCGAATAAACTTTCACCACTAAAAACAAAATTTGGAGCGTCCTTGCCTGGCACGGTACCACGGTACCACTAAATTTAGTGGTACAGTGTGACATTTAGTGATACCGTGTCTTTATAATGGTCAGATTTCTTCTGCCTATAAATACCAGCCCTCCTCACAGTTTTTGGGCATCTTTTTTCACACATAACTTTCTGAGTTCAAAACTCTTAACACTTCTTTTCTTCTTGATCATTTAGTTTAGTTTTCTTTTGTTTAAAGAGTGATCCAATCATCCAATCAAGTGATCACCTTCATTCCTCTACTAGTGCAAGAGAAGAACACAAGGTATCAAAGAAGATACAAAGTGTTGTACTTATAGTTAGTGCACTTGTAACACTTGTTACATCCTTGTTGCATCCTAGCATACACCAAGTTGATTTTTCTTTTGAGTAGTTTGTGAGAGTAGATCAATTATGATCTGGTTGAGATCTTGGAGATCTCTTGTAGCTTGTGGGCTTGTGTGTTGATCAAGTGGATCAAGGGTAGATCGAGTCAAGTGTGTTGATTGTGTGAAGTAATAAGGATCGTGTGGATCGTGGTAGATTGGTACTAGCTAAGATTAGTACTCGACATTTAGCTTAGTTTCAGAAATTAGTATAAGCAACGTTTTACGGTTTTCTCCGCCTGAAGGGAGCTTTGTTGACATAGTGCTTAGAACTCTCGAGTGTGGTACTCGGGGAGTGGAGTAGGGCGAAGAAGAGCTTCGTGACCGAACCACTATAAATCTCTTTGTCCCGGTTTGATCTTTCCATCTCTTTTCTTTTTATTTATTGTTTATATTAGTTAGTATTGCTTAGTCTTCATATTGGTGTTGATTGATTTCACAAAAGAATCGAATCAAAGTTTTTCCCAAGTAAAGTTTTTAAAACAAATTAAAAACCGGTAAAACTATTCAACCCCCCTTCTAGTTTTCCACAATTGGTACCAGAGCCACGTCAGGCAATATTTTAAAATAAATTGTATTTTAAAACTTGAATCGATCAATGGATTTCGACAAATATCAAGAAGTGTAATCTATGCAAAGACCACCACTTTTTGAAACCGATTGTTTTATATATTGGAAAACAAGGTTCGAAACGTATGTGAAATCAAAAGACATTGATCTTTGGCATATTATTACCGAGGGTGACTTTCAACCAATTGAAAAGAATCCGGAAACTAAAAAGGATGAAATAGTTCCTTATAATGAACAAAGTGGTAACCTTAAAAGAAAACTAGCCAAAAATAATGAGGCTAAAATGATGATTTATAATGTTTTGCTGAAAAAGGAATTTGAAATTTTTTTTATGTGTAACACGGCAAAAGATATTTGGAAAACTTTGTTAGTCACTCACCAAGGTAATAATCAAGTCAAAGAGAACAAGATAGATCTTCTTGTTCAACAATATGAACAATTTTCCATTTCGGAAGATGAATCTATTGATAGTGCCTTTGCTAGATTTAATACTATTGTTACTAGTCTTAAAGCTCTTGATGAAGGTTATTCTAGAAAGAACTATGTTAGGAAGTTTCTTAGGGCTCTACATCCCAAATGGAGAGCAAAGGTCACCGCCATTGAAGAGTCAAAGAACTTGGCGACATTAGCACTTGATGAACTCATAAGAAACTTGAAGGTTCATGAAATGATGATCAAGAAAGACTCCGACATAGTCAAAGGCAAAAGTGAGAAAGTTAGATCTTTAGCATTGAAAGCCAAGAAGGAATCTAGTAATGAGAAAAGTTCATATTTCGATAGTGAAGACGAAGAATATGCACTAGCCGTTAGAGACTTCAAGAAGTTCTTTAGGAGAAGAGGTAGATTTGTTAAACAACCTCGTGATAAAAAGAAGTCGTTCCAAAAGAACCGAGATGAGAATAAAGGAACAAGTGATAGGAAATGCTTTAGATGCGGAGATCCTAATCATCTCATAGGAGAATGTCCTAAACCACCGAGAACCAACAACCAAAGAGCTTTCATAGGAGGCTCTTAGAGTGATAGCGGTGAAGAAGAAGAGAAGAAGCCCAATGACGAGACATGTCTAATGGCCCAAGCTTCTAATGAGGTACATTCCGACTCTTATTATTATAGCGATGATAATTCATCAATAGATGATAATAGACTATATGATGAATATAATAAACTATGTAAAGTAAGTTCTAAAATCATAAGTAGAAACAAAACGCTAAAAGGAACATTGCATGAACTTGAAGTGCAAATTTTAGAACTAAAAGATCAAGTAAGAAGACTTGAGAAAAATAAAGAAGTAGATGTTGGATGTAGGTCATGCATATGTCTTCGAGTAGAGAATGAGAAACTCAAAGAAAATGCTTTAAGGATCATTAAGTTTGAAAAAGGAACAAAGACACTTAATGATATGCTTGAAAACGTTAGGTAAAGTGAACATGCCAGAGCGGGCTTAGGATCTGACCCAAATAAAGCTTCGACAAGTAAAGCGAAACAAGTAAAATTTGTCAAACCCACAAGTTCTGTCGAAACTGTGGACAGTACCATTAAAGGTACAGACAGCACCACTAAAATTAGTGGTACTGTGGTACCGTCTGGTGCTGGAGACAGAACTGAGTCGAGTCTGAAAAATAATTCAAGTCCTAAACCAAGTCACATAGTTGTTAATATGTCAAAGCACCTATTACTAGTAAAAAGGAAGTCAAAAGCTTTTTTTACAAACCTTTATCAACCCCCGAGCTTGGCTTTGTAAAATACGACACTAGGTCAAAGACTCCTCCACCTAGAAAAACAAATGTTCCTAAACCTCGGTCAAGAACTCTTCTACCGAGAGGTAATTCTAGAAGACAAAGTTATCCAAGTAACTATCCTGTAACTTGGAATAACCGTCAACTACAAAGTTACTTACCTTGGGAAATCTGTCCTCCGTTCCAACATCCTAACCAAATGCAACTAATGCATGGGATGTTTAATACTAACAACTTTAGACCCATGAGATATTGGGGACCAAATGTTTGAATGTTTGTCTTATTCAATAGATATGCTTGGGAATCGACTAGGCGCCCAATGAATGGGTCAAGGATAGTGGATGCACTAATCATATGACGGGTAACTGAAGTCTATTCTCATCATACAAGGCGTACAACGGAGGTAATGTCACTTTTGGTAGCAAACTTAAGGGAAACATCATAGGCAAAGGTACGATTACTCAAGACTCCCTCACTATTAGAAATGTTGAGCATGTAGATAACTTAGGATTTAACTTGCTTAGCATTAGTCAAATGGTAGATAATAAGTGTAGAGTTATATTTTCCGAAGAGGGTAGTGAGATCACTAAGAATGGAAAGACCATAGGCAAAGGAGTTAGGAAGAATGGCTTATTTGTTATGAAAATAGGAAATAAGCCTCAGGATAAGATTTACCTATCAACCATAGATGATAATTCCACTCTATGGCATAGGAGACTAGGTCACGCCAATATGCGTTTAATACAATCATTGGCGTCTAAGGAACTAGTTAGAAACCTACCTAAGATTAAGTTTGATAAACACTTCTGTGACGCTTGTAAAGTTGGACAACAAGCTCATTCCAGTCACAAAGCTAAGAATATGGTCTCAACCTCTAGATGCCTAGAACTCCTTCACATGGACTTATTCGGTCCATCCGCCGTACAGAGCTATGGAGGAAATTACTACACCTTAGTAATAGTTGATGACTACTCTAGGTACACTTGGACTAGATTTCTTAAGAATAAGACACAAGCTTTCGAAGAATTTGAAATCTTTAGTAAGAAGGTCCAAAATCAACTAGGGTGTACAATAGTCTCAATTAGGACGGATCATGGTCAGGAATTTGATAATGAAGTGAAATTTGGAGTATATTGTGATGCTAATGGTATTACACATAATTTCTCGGCTCCACCCACTCCACAATCAAATGGGGTAGTTGAGCGGAAAAATCGTACTCTACAAGAGATGAGTAGAACGATGTTGAATGAACAATCAATTCTGCAAAAGTTTTGGTGTAATGCGGTGGACACCTCAACTTACATACTCAATAGGATTCTAATTAGACCTATCTTAGGAAAAACACCATACGAAATCTTGAAAGGTAGAAAACCTACTCTAGATTACTTTAGAGTGTTCGGAAGCAAGTGCTTCATACTCAACACTAAAGACTACCTCACCAAGTTTGACCCAAAGTCTCACGAAGGTGTTTTGCTAGGTTACTCCCAAAATAGTAAAGCCTATGTTGTCCTAAACAAGGAAACAATAAAAGTCGAAGAGTCACTCAACGTGACATTCGATGAAAGTCCTCCACCAACTAAGACATCACCCTTGGTGGATGATGACTTAGATGAGGAAGAAGCCATTAAGGTTAATGGCAAGAAAACCTTAGAAGATGACATTGAGGATGAAATAGTTGAAGTTGACGAAGTTGTCAACATTAAGGAATCCAAGAATCATCATATTAAAAATGTCATAAGAAACCTAAACCAAAGAACCCTTAGATCACAAGCTCAAAGCAAAAGTAATTTCTTTTGTTTTATATCAACCGTAGAACCTAAGAATGACGGTGAAGCGATTAAGGATGAAAGCTGGGTAGTTGCCATGCAAGAAGAGCTAAATCAATTCACCGCAAACCAAGTTTGGGATTTAGTACCTCCACCTAAGAATCAAACCATCATAGGAACTAAGTGGGTGTTTAGAAATAAACTCGACGAAAATGGCGTCGTAACTAGGAGTAAGGCAAGGTTGGTAGCACAAGTCTATAACCAACAAGAAGGAATAGATTACGATGAAACTTATGCACCCTTAGCTAGATTAGAGTCTATTAGGATACTCCTTGCCTATGCTTGCGCCTTAGACTTTAAACTATACCAAATAGACGTGAAAAGTGCATTCCTAAATGGTTATATCAACGAGGTGGTATACTTTGCACAACCTCCGGGATTCGTTGATTTTGAAAAACCGAATCATGTTTATAAACTTAAGAAAGTACTCTATGGTCTCAAACAGGCTCCTAAAGCTTGGTACGATAGACTAAAAGCGTTCTTGATTGAACATGAATATACAATGGGAATGGTTGACAACACACTTTTCACAAAGAAACGAAATTCACTTCTCATCATTGTTCAAATATATGTCGACGATATTATATTCGGCTCAACTTGTCCAGAACTGTGCGATGATTTTTCAAAGATCATGCGTGACGAGTTTGAAATGAGCATGATGGGTGAATTAAATTTCTTCTTTGGTTTACAAATAAAACAAATGGAAGATGGTATCTTCTTTAATCAATCTAAGTATATTAAGGAGATGCTTAAGAAATTTAGTTTAGAAGAGTCTAAGCCTATGAAAACTCCCATGTCCACGGAAACGAAACTCACGAAAGATGAAGAGGGTGAGTCTGTGGATAGCAATAAGTATAGAGGTATGATAGGTAGTTTATTATACCTAACGGCAAGTAGGCCCGATATCATGTTTAGTTTCTGCCTTTTTGCTCGCTTCCAAGAGGATCCCAAAACCTCTCACATTGAAGCGGTTAAGCGTATCTTCCGATACATTAAAGGCACTATACACTTGGGATTATTCTATCCCAAGGGGACCGATGTAGAAACTATTGTCTATGCCGACTTTGATCATGCGGGAGATTATGTGGATAAAAAAAGTACGGGTGGCGTTTGTACCTTCATAGGTTGTTGTCTAACTTCTTGGTTCTCCAAGAAACAAACGGCTCTTGTTATCTCCACGACCGAAGCCGAATATGTAAGCGCCGGAAAGGCATGTCAACAAGCACTATGGATGAAACAAGCTCTTATTGACTATGACATCTATCTAGACGACGTCCCCATTATGTGCGATAACAAAGGTGCTATTGACTTGAGCAAAAACCCCATTCAACACTCTCGTACTAAACACATCGAAATTCGTCACCACTTCCTTCGCGATAACGTCCAGAAATGAAACATTTCTATTGAGAAAGTTCCCTCTCAAGACAATATCGCCGACATCTTGACCAAACCTCTCAAACGATAATCCTTCAACTATCTTCGTCTAGGTCTAGGAATGATGGAACATATTCCATAAATCTCATGACTACTTAAATATTTCACTGGAAATATTAAAGTCATCCCTCATACCCCTCTTACGACTATTTGAATATTTCACTGGAAATATTAAAGTCATCTCTTTCCATCTAGTCTAGGTCATCTCGTCAAAATAATTTATTAGGTATAAATTCTTTCCTCGTGTTAAAAAGTCTCACTAAAACAGCGAGACTTGTTCGTCAAAATTTAAAATGGGATAAAAACTCATCCCAGCAGATCACGATACCACTAAAGTGGCACGGCACCATTAAATTTAATGGTACCGTGGTACCGTGTATCTGACAATGCTCGTATTTCAGTCTTTTCTTCCCACATTATTCACTTTTAAATTTTTCCCAACTTCCTCCATTGCTGTCAAAACCAAACCTCACAACCCAAAATTCAATTACACCCTTTCAAGATCAAATTCAAGACATTGATTTTCAAGATTATCAACTACTTTTACTTTTTCAACATAAAATTGTAAGTCATTTGACTCTAATTTTTTTTAATCTTGAGTCTAGGGTTTGTTCATACATAAAAATTGAATTGGGGTTTTTAAATTTTGATTGAGTCTTTATGAAATTAGGACTAGGTTTAGACAATGTATAACCTTCATGATTCCCTAAACTTAGGATTTGCATAAACCCACCTATATCATACATTTTGGTCCAAATTTTGCTTTTGATTAAATTGTTTGAGATGAATCATGTCTAGGATACTTGATATTGCATAAGGAGTCATTAACACTTAAAGTTTTCAAACTTAAAAACTTTTGGCGCCAAAACATTGAAGTTGCCAAACACCCCAATTCCATGGTTTTTGAAAAATTTCACGAAACTAGGATCATGAAACATTTTTTTTTTTGCATTGTTGATACAAACTAAAAACATTTTCGCATGCATACATGATCTCACAAATATTGATCGAATTACATAACTAATATGTATTCTTCGACGTATTTGTTTGAGCAAAAGTGAAGTTAGGAGTGTTTGGGTAATCTCACTATTTTTGTTTTAAATTCGAGATTACCGCACCTCCACATTGTTTGCATATAGGCACATTGTAATACCCGAAAATTCAAAACATGCAAAATTACCAAAATACCCTTGTAACTTTAAATTTCAATTAATAAATGCATAAAACACCAAATAAATCTTAAACTCTTGGAAATGAGCAACATATGAAGTAAGATAATTTTTATTACTACATTTTAATATTTTACATTGTACAAAATATTTGTCACACATGAAAAAGTCATAGGGACCAAAAATATTATATATGTACACATTATTTAATTGTTAAACATATAAAACCATTTAAATTAAGAGATAATCATCAAAAAAATTAGGAAACTCTACAAAATCAGTAAATTTGATTTCCCCATTAATGTAGGCCGTGAATTATGCTATCTCCTCCCCCTCCACATGGCTTATTTAATTGTTCCTATTATTTCCATACCGAAAACCCTAAAAACACACAAAAACTCCAAATCGGCCAACATAATTTTTCCACGACCACTTATTATTTTTACTGAGTTCCTGGGTGCTAGAAGAAGTCTAGAAAAATAGAAGTTCGATTTTTGAAGGCTTGATTCACTCGGTTTCAGTTTTTGTTTGATTTTCATGTTTGCCGAGAGGTATTAATTCTCCACCCTTATTCGATCATTCTAAAAGTTAATTGGTATTTTTATAACTCTTCTGATATCATATATGATCCATATAAAATAGCAATAATAATCCATGCATGCTACTCAGGCCGTTTGAATTAAAATACGATTTTAAACCCTAAAAACCAAATAAATTGTGAATCGGTTTTTACGAATTTTGTATCCTTCAAGACTATTTTTATCAGGTCCTATTCATTCTAGATAACACTATAAAAATGATCCTTGTAATTTTTGAATCTTAAATCATCCTTGGTGAGTTAATTTGTTAACCGGATTTAAAAGAAAAAGAGAAAAAAATAAAAATCGACTCGTATGAAACTAGGGTTAGGTTTTTGATGATGAACCTGACGTTTTTAATGTGTTTTAAGGTTTTTTTGATGATTGATAGTGATTGGGAAAATTTAGGGTTAGGGTTTATGCATGAAAAATGATTACCGAATGGGTTTTTAAATGTTAAGGGTGTGTTTTGTAATTTTTCAAACATGGGGGTTATTTTTGTAAGGTAGTTTAGACCAGGGGTGTTTCGTAAAAATTATAATATGGGGGTGTTATGTGTAAATTTTGTAATTTAGAAGGTTTAAATGGTAAATTAATTAAATTGTTAATTCGAATGGAAAGTAATTAAAATAAAGGGACTTGTTTTGTAAATTATGTAAAATGGAAGGTATTTCGTTTAAATATAAATATAAGGGGTATAATGTGTAATTTTGGTTAATTGAAGGCTTAATGTGTAAATATGAATATTATAAGGATTAAATTGTAATTTAATTAATTATAAGGTTTAATTTGTAATTTATTTAATAAAAGGGTTTAACTTGTAAAATTGTTGAAATTAAAGGATTGGAATTGTAATTATGGTAAACTTATGGATTAAAAATGAATAACTTGTAATATTGCACTTTAAACCTTTATCTTTGGCATATTTGCATTTAAACCCTAAAATATTGAAAGTTGTCATATTTAACCCTAAACTATCATGACTTGCTAAAATGAACCCTATTTCCATAATAATATTTAATAAAGGACTTAACCTAATTACTTTATGGAATTTGTCTAATTATGGAAAATTGTTATTTTTGGAAACTTGCTAAATAAGGAAACTTTCTAAAAATGGAAACTTGCTATAAATGGAAACCTGCTAAAAATAGAAAGCCGACTAAAATGAAGAAATCTGATTTAAATAAGATATTAATTGTAAGACGACCATGTATTCGTGTAGATTCGCTGAAGATGGAGTTTGTTTCCGATCTTTATATTTCTGATGTGTTTTCACTTGCGGTATGAGTACAGATATTCTACCCTTTTTTTTCAGTAAGGGTGCTTTCACTCTCATGACTTGATCTTGATCTTTGATTCGTTATAAGATTCCCTTTAAGCCATTGCTATGATCCCCTGTTCTTTGATTCATTCGTTGATATGCTTCGTTGATATTATGATTCATTGACATTCGTTTATTGTGATCCCTATGGTACGATACTTGATATACTTCGTTCATCACCCTTTGACTTGAATATTCAAATCCTTGGATACCTTGAAGATTCATTTGATATTATAATTGGATGTGAAAACTATTCTTAATTATATATGAAAATGTTTTGAGAAAAGCTATTTTAAAAATGATGTTTTGAACACGATGCGATACCACTTTTAAATGTAATTTTACTAAAAGTTTTATGAAAACTACTTTTAAAGACTTTCTTTATGAAAACTGTTTTTAAAGATCACTTTTATGAATGCCATTATTAAAGGATTACTTTTATGATATGAACATTTAATATAAACTTTTAAATTGAACCTTTGTTATGAACCTTGAACCAATTGATATGAACCTTTGGTTTAAACCTTGCTATGATCCCTTTGTTTTGACCCTTTGCTATGAACCATTTGATATGAACCATTTGATATGAACCATTTGATATGAACCTTATGATATAATTGAAATGGAAATTTGACTTGAACCACTTGATATGAATTTTGAACTTGGATACTTGGACATTTGATACTTGACCCTTGACCCACAGTTTGAGACTACGAGCCACCATTTGCATACTAGGCATGAGGGTTTCATGTCCATGTCATTGATGCACCGATGGCATGACTCTAGGGTAGGAGAGTGATGTCCTATCCCGTCCCTGACTTGATTTGATTTGTTATGGAGATGTAGTATTTGGCCACCTGGGGCGTATGGATGCATCCTAGATTTGTTATTTGATGGTGTGTGCGATACACGTCTTTCACATCTTGGGAGCTCATGACTCCACCCTTTGGAGGTATCCCCTCATATTGCGTTTGGTACCGAGGTCTCCCCTCCGTACACCTTGATATTTGATTATTTGATTTGATTTGGGCTCGTAGTGGATTACTGTTTCCTTTACCTTATAACCTTGTACTTAGTATTCCGAGGTCACCCCTCCGGATACATACTTGACTTGATACTTGACTTGACTTGATATAACTTGGGCTCGGGTTGGGATTATTGTTCCCTTTTCTCTTATCTATTGTAACTATTTTTTAACTCTTGATATATCTGCATAACCTTTTATTTTTCTTTCTTTCCTAACTCTTGTTATACCTTGCATTGTTTCACTTACTTCACTATCCCATTATTACTGCTTGTTACCTTTATATCTGTTCACTGGGCTTTTTAAGCTCAACCGCATTTCTTTTCCTGCGGCAGGTTTTAGTTTGGAAGCTGGGTATGAGTGGAGAGTACCTTGGACTTAGAAGACCTTACTAGCTATTTTGGATTAGAGATGACTAGAAGAACTTATTTTTAGACTTAGTAATTTATTGTATTTCTCATTTGTAACCTTGTAGTTTCAGATTTTCTCTTGTAACCATTGGAATTCATTTTGTATTATTTATGTCATATGCTTGTGTTTGTTCTGATATGAAACCATTATTGCGACATCTCTACCCTTGTCGGGTTGGGGTGTTACAATTTATGATATCAGAGACAGGCTGCGACTTGTAACACATTTACCCTTGACCTGTGAGTTTTGGACCATTAGGCTTCCACTGTAAGAACATAGGAGAACACCTTGAGAACTTGCTTTAGGATTTCTTAATATGAACTTAAGTTTTGACCAGTGAGGAATGGGTAGACTATAAGGCATTTGTTTAAGTATTATTGCTTCCGCATCACTCTGATTCGTGCCTTGCTTTTGGTTAAAGCCTGTTGAGATCACTTTTGGAGATTGAAAGCTTATGCCTTGCACCACCTAAGATTTGAAACCTAAATAAATCTTGAAGGCATTGAGAATTGCATAGTAATTGCCTGAAACTATTTGAACCTTATCTTCAGATTCCGACTCTGACCTCTGATCCTTTTGTTAATCATTTTGATGCCTCTTCGGGCATTCTGAGAATCTCCATGGCAATGACGTACTTGATATATTCTGTCATTTGTCTCTTGTTTTTGATAAACATCTTTGAATCTTCTGACGCTATTCGATTCCGTCTTACCCATCTCTGTTCCTATGAGAAGTCTTGTGGTGTTTAACCACGAGTATAAGAATGTTCCCTCTCACTTTTGAACGATAAGATTTGCTATGTTGATCTGTCTTTCTTGGGATAGTTAACTTTGATTTTATTCTGATAAGGGATTGGTTGATTGAGCATTCAAAATATTGACAACTACCCTCCTATGTCTCACCTTTGGCGTTTGAAACAATTTTGAACTCCCTACCATGATTACCGATTGTTAAACTTTTGGCTATCATTATTACTCTGGAGACTCGTGTGTTACTTTCGCGGTTATGAAGTTTTCCAGAACCCATTTCGTACACCAATGAATGAACCTTATCTTGAGAAATATTTGGCACCCTGAATTTCTGAATACGAATCCTGGTTGAACAACCAAGTTTTTCCACCGGAGTGTGAAGTAGGATTTGACATGATACCGAGAGATTGTCTAGTCACCAAGCGAAGATGTCTTTCAGATGTGTCCAGAATCATACCAGTTTATTTGAGCAACCGGGAAGAGCAGCAACCGAGGACCAGGAAGTGAGTTTGCTTACTGTATCTTTTGGGCGTGTTTCAGTTTCGTTCGCGATATAGAAGGATGGTGACAGGAGATATGTACTGATTACTGGAAGCTGAACCGCATTGCTGTTAGGAACCATTACTTCTCCACCCTGAAACGACTATGTATCTATTCAATTTCAGAGCGCGAAGTTTCCTTCTGATGGAAGTATGAATTGAGAGTATTCTTGGAATCGCCTTCCGTATTCGTAACGACTGCTATGACGGTTAGTGACGCTAATAGTATCAGCTAAAGCTCTGACTGTTTGGTGAATTTGATAAATAATGTTTTCTCGTGAAGTACTTGGGCAAATGGTCATTGTATGACTTAATAGTACATTCGGAGACGAGGAAGAGCATGAAAATCATTTTTGCACCTTCTTAGAAATTTGACGATCATTTGTACATTCTGGGAGGTTGGTATTTGTTAAGAAAACTAGAATAATTACTTCACTGCCTGACCTGGAGTTGACAACGGCGGTGGCTACCCTGAAGAGTGAAGACATTCCTTACAAGGCAGAAGTGTTGGCGATGCAGAAGAAGAATTGAGAGCTGATGAAGACATGCAGTCTCACTTCCCTATTCATCTTGGTTGTACTAAGATGAATTGAGAGCGGAAGCAGACTGGATTATAAAGGAATTTGAAGATCGTGCCTGAAATTCACATGACTCCATCACATTCCAAGAAGAACTGCAGGAGGCTTGACGAACCAGATACAAGTTCACGATTTTGTTTCACTTCCAGATTAATGGACAAACGAAGACAGATTAACCGGACTTGAAGAGATTGAATGAGTTGAATGAACGGATTTTTGAAACTAACCTGTTATGTTTGGAAGAATTGATTTTGTGAAGGCCGAAGTTATCGTCGACTAACTTTCACTTCCATTGACTCACTTAAGCTTCGTTATATAGTAATAAGATCCTCTAATGAGTTAAGTTCGTTAGAAGCATTTCAGTTCCGTGTTCGTCTTTCGTATGTTCGATGATGGCATTGTTTTGGGGAAATTTTAGCGAATTGTGGAAGATCTGATGCTTGTGGACGGTGTACCTTATTCTGCTAGGCAATATGGGATTCCGATACTCTTGCTAGTAGTTTTGTTTTCCCTCTTAACTATGACATTGATTTTGTTGACCTCTGAGACTATAGAAGTACTAGGTGGATTAAGATAGGTTGTTTTGCTCACGACTCGAGATAAAGTATGACCATCATGAGGGCATATTTATATGATGCCAGTATTATGACGTCTGGCCAACGTGATAATACTTACGTCATATAACGTGCACTTGTTGTGGGTATAGGATATTTCGAGAAGTGCCTTAGAAGCCTTAGAATTCTGATAGCTGTTTGAGATTATCTACGTTAGTGAGACTTTAGGTTCATTCCACCTATGCGTTTAATCTGCTTTCACCGTTATGCGTATACTCTGCCTTTGTTCATTAGATGACTGGATGAGTTTGAATTCTCGTTTTGCATTCTGTTGACCTCAATTATGAATCTTAAACACTTTGTAGAGCTCTCTACTGTTGATACAGTTAATTTGATTTGAAATCTTGTTCGCATTCCGTATGAGCTTTCCAGAAAATTCACCTATCATCCCTTTTATATTGCATGGACCTTTTGATCAGAATCAACCCAATTTGTCTCCTCCTGAGAATTTGAACCCACCTTGTTTTGATTGAGTCATGAGAAACTAATTGGTTTGGAGATCCTTTTTGGATGAACCTCCCCGGGCGTGAGAATGTTTTGACGATCTTTTGCGATTTGCTACGACTTCGTTTAACTTTGCGACTTCAAATTTCGAGGACGAAAATTTTATTTTAGAGGGGAAGAAGTTGTAATACCCGAAATTTTAAAACATGCAAAATTACCAAAATACCCTTGTAACTTTAAATTTCAATTAATAAATGCATAAAACACCAAATAAATCTTAAACTCTTGGAAATGAGCAACATATGAAGTAAGATAATTTTTATTACTACATTTTAATATTTTACAATGTACAAAATATTTGTCACACATGAAAAAGTCATAGGGACCGAAAATATTATATATGTACACATTATTTAATTGTTAAACATATAAAACCATTTAAATTAAGAGATAATCATAAAAACAAATTAGGAAACTCTACAAAATCAGTAAATTTGATTTCCCCATTAATGTAGGCCGTGAATTATGCTATCTCCTCCCCCCTCCACATGGCTTATTTAATTGTTCCTTTTATTTCCATACCGAAAACCCTAAAAACACACAAAAACTCCAAATCGGCCACCATAATTTTTCCATGACCACTTATTATTTTTACTGAGTTCCTGGGTGCTAGAAGAAGTAAAGAAAAATAGGATTTCGATTTTTGAAGGCTTGATTCACTCGGTTTCAGTTTTTGTTTGATTTTCATGTTTGCCAAGAGGTATTAATTCTCCACCCTTATTCGATCATTCTAAAAGTTAATTGGTATTTTTATAACTCTTCTTACGTCATATATGATCCATATAAAATAGCGATAAGAATCCATGCATGTTACTCAAGCCGTTTGAATTAAAATACGATTTTAAACCCTAAAAACCAAATAAATTGTGAATCGGTTTTTACGAATTTTGTGTCCTTCAATACTATTTTTATCAGGTCCTATTCGTTCTATATAACACTAGAAAAATGATCCTTGTAATTGTCGAAGCTTAAATCATCCTTGGTGAGTTAATTTGTTAACCGGATTTAAAAGAAAAAGAGAAAAAAATAAAAATCGATTCGTACGAAACTAGGGTTAGGTTTTTGATGATAAACCTGATGTGTTTAATGTGTTTTAAGGTTGTTTTGATGATTGATAGTGATTGGGAAAATTTAGGGTTAGGGTTTATGCATGAAAAATGATTACCGAATGGGTTTTTAAATGTTAAGGGTGTGTTTTGTAATTTTTCAAACATGGGGGTTATTTTTGTAAGGTAGTTTAGACCAGGGGTGTTTCGTAAAAATTATAATATGGGGGTGTTATGTGTAAATTTTGTAATTTAGAAGGTTTAAATGGTAAATTAATTAAATTGTTAATTCGAATGGAAAGTAATTAAAATAAAGGGACTTGTTTTGTAAATTATGTAAAATGGAAGGTATTTCGTTTAAATATAAATATAAGGGGTATAATGTGTAATTTTGGTTAATTGAAGGCTTAATGTGTAAATATAAATATTATAAGGATTAAATTGTAATTTAATTAATTATAAGGTTTAATTTGTAATTTATTTAATAAAAGGGTTTAACTTGTAAAATTGTTGAAATTAAAGGATTGGAATTGTAATTATGGTAAACTTATGGATTAAAAATGAATAACTTGTAATATTGCACTTTAAACCTTTATCTTTGGCATATTTGCATTTAAACCCTAAAATATTGAAAGTTGTCATATTTAACCCTAAACTATCATGACTTGCTAAAATGAACCCTATTTCCATAATAATATTTAATAAAGGACTTAACCTAATTACTTTATGGAATTTGTCTAATTATGGAAAATTGCTATTTTTGGAAACTTGCTAAATAAGGAAACTTTCTAAAAATGGAAACTTGCTATAAATGGAAACCTGCTAAAAATAGAATGCCGACTAAAATGAGAAATCTGATTTAAATAAGATATTAATTGTAAGACGACCATGTATTCGTGTAGATTCGCTGAAGATGGAGTTTGTTTCCGATCTTTATATTTCTAGCTGTGTTTTCACTTGCGGTATGAGGTACAGATATTCTACCCTTTTTTTCAGTAAGGGTGCTTTCACTCTCATGACTTGATCTTGATCATTGATTTGTTATAAGATTCCCTTTAAGCTATTGCTATGATCCCCTGTTCTTTGATTCATTCGTTGATATGCTTCGTTGATATTATGATTCATTGACATTCGTTCATTGTGATCCCTATGGTACGATACTTGATATACTTCGTTCATCACCCTTTGACATGAATATTCAAATCCTTGGATACCTTGAAGATTCATTTGATATTATAATTGGATGTGAAAACTTTTCTTAATTATATATGAAAATGTTTTGAGAAAAGCTATTTTAAAAATGATGTTTTGAGCACGATGCGATACCACTTTTAAATGTAATTTTACTAAAAGTTTTATGAAAACTACTTTTAAAGACTTTCTTTATGAAAACTGTTTTTAAAGATCACTTTTAAGAATGCCATTATTAAAGGATTACTTTTATGATATGAACATTTAATATAAACTTTTAAATTGAACCTTTGTTATGAACCTTGAACCAATTGATATGAACCTTTGGTTTGAACCTTGCTATGATCCCTTTGTTTTGACCCTTTGCTATGAACCATTTGATATGAACCATTTGATATGAACCTTATGATATAATTGAAATGGAAATTTGACTTGAACCACTTGATATGAATTTTGAACTTGGATACTTGGACATTTGATACTTGACCCTTGACCCACAGTTTGAGACTACGAGCCACCATTTTCATACTAGGCATGAGGGTTTCATGTCCATGTCATTGATGCACCGATGACATGACTCTAGGGTAGGAGAGTGATGTCCTATCCCATCCCTGACTTGATTTGATTTGTTATGGAGATGTAGTATTTGGCCACCTGGGGCGTATGGATGCATCATAGATTTGTTATTTGATTCGAGTTTGTTATATTTGGTGACTGATGGTGTGTGCGATACACGTCTTTCACATCTTGGGAGCTCATGACTCCACCCTTTGGAGGTATCCCCTCATATTGCGTTTGGTACCGAGGTCTCCCCTCCGTACACCTTGATATTTGATTATTTGATTTGATTTGGGCTCGTAGTGGATTACTGTTTCCTTTACCTTATAACCTTGTACTTAGTATTCCGAGGTCACCCCTCCGGATACATACTTGACTTGATACTTGACTTGACTTGATATGACTTGGGATCGGGTTGGGATTATTGTTCCCTTTTCTCTTATCTATTGTAACTATTTCTTAACTCTTGATATATCTGCATAACCTTTTATTTTTGTTTCTTTCCTAACTCTTTCTATACCTTGCATTGTTTCACTTACTTCACTATCCCATTATTACTGCTTGTTACCTTTATATCTGTTCACCTGGCTTTTTAAGCTCAGCCGCATTTCTTTTCCTCCGGCAGGTTTTAGTTTGGAAGTTGGGTATGAGTGGAGAGTACCTTGGACTTAGAAGACCTTACTAGCTATTTTGGATTAGAGATGACTAGAAGAACTTATATTTAGACTTAGTAATTTATTGTATTTCTCATTTGTAACCTTGTATTTTCAAATTTTCTCTTGTAACCATTAGAATTCATTTTGTATTATTTATGTCATATGCTTGTGTTTGTTCTGATATGAAACCATTATTGCGACATCTCTACCCTTGTCGGGTTGGGGTGTTACACACACTAGGCACATGTCTTCAAAACAACTATTCTCAATTTTAATTTTTCTTAAAATTTTCTTATAGGTAACAAAAATGTCTCATGAGTATGATTTTGATCTTCTTCTACCCAAAACCTATACTCCCGAAATCTCTCGTGAACCTACAACACCCGGTAGTCACATTCGGTCATATGTTAACCTTGAAACCCGTCGGCTTCATGAAGGTCGAGTCGTTGATCCATCTTTAGTTTATCATAGGGATAACAACACCTCATTTAGAGCCATAGGATTCGATTGCTTGCTTCACATCAACGAGCACATTTGTCCTCGTTTTGTTTTGGAATTCTTTCGACAAGTTGAACTCGTATGTAACGAGGATCAATCTTTGTCACTTTGGTTTTGGATCCGAAATTTCAAATTTGTCTTAACTCTAGAGCAATTTGCTCAAATTCTCCGTATCCCCAATCATGGGCAATGTGCCTATATTGAAGATTGGTGTCTTGAGTCCCTCTTCAACTATCGAGAAGATGATAGTCCATATTGCTCCTACATACCCTCTCTAACAGAAATTACCAAACTCATTCATACTATTAAGTACTCTTCTTACCCAAATCCAATGAATATTCGTTTGGAAGAGGTTCGTTATGAACTACTTTCTTGGGCAGTCATCCTGCGAGAAAATGTTCTAAGTCTAAACCGAAATCGTGAACAACTTCCGGCGTGTTGTGCTCATATGATTTACTGTCTGCACACTCAACAACCGTATAATCTCGCATACTTCTTCGCTAAGCGAATTGTACATCTCAAGGGTAACAAAAATAAATTGATACCCTATGGGATGTTCCTAACTCGTCTCTATCACCACTTCATGAACTTTCATCCTTACCTTCGTGGTCCTCAATACTCACTCTTCAATCCCGTCATGAAACCCCTAAATGAGTTATATATCTCATCCATTCTCATTTTTGAATATTCCACCCACTATGCACCCTTTGATGATCCGAATCATGAGGAAGAGATACATGCTCAAGACGAGAGTGTGATGAAAACGGGAGAAAGCTCAAGTCATAAGTAGTTAACGAGGGATTAATACTTCTTATTAGGATTTATCTATAATAATTATAGTAGGGATTAATATTCTTTACTATCTTGCATGCTTGACACTTATTCTATCACCTTGCATGAATTTTAATTATGTGATTCTTGGTTGATAGCTTATTTTGTCCTTTTTGTTTGCATGCTTGTAGATTATCTTAGAAAATTGCATGATAATCTTTAAAAGCTAGGAGTAGCTTAATATGGGACATATTAAGCAAATAAATCTTTAGTGGTTTAAGGCACCAACATTTCCCGCAAATAGTCCCCCTAGAAAACTTCCCTTAGCTGCCTAAAACTAGGATGCACAGGAAAATTCGTGACTCCCAGGTCATGGTACCGTTAAATAGGCCACGGTACCGTTAAATTTAACGGTACCGTGTGGTATTTAGTGGTATCGTGCCCTTGTTTGAAGAATTTTCACTGTTTCCTCAAGATTCCTGCATCCTTAACCTCAAACCTGCAATATTTTGCAAACTCTCATACACCCTAAGATTCCCTCACTACACCATAGGACACTACCACCAACTTTTATTCAAATCCCACAACTCTTGTCTATATAAGGCCTCACCATTGCAAGCTTATCTTGCATCTCATCTTCAACCTCCCATTACTCACTCACCATGTCTTCCACACAAGGATCAACAAACCATATCTCCAAGAAACCTAGAATAACCATAAGACCACCATCCAAACCACTCTTTGTTGATCTTACAAAAGATGATGAAGTCACAACACCACTTTCCCAAGCCTCTCCTAACTCACCATCTCCACCTAATGCACCTTCCAAAATATCCTATCTAGAACAACCTCTTCATCATCTCCCTCTTTCAACACCATGCCATCATCCATGGATTACACACTCTCACCTATCACCCCATTGGATTATGCCATGCCAACCCCATCACCAACACACTCACCACCACCACCATCTCCAATTATGGGGCAACCTATCCAACCTCATCCATTTGACTTACATTGTGCAAATTGTCTATGTTATCTTCACAACTGCAACGTCATCTTCTCATTGAGAGATGAGATTCACTTCATGTTCTCCTATGTGGAACATCTTTTGACACCACCACCACCTCCAATCATGTCACCCTCTCCACCTCCCACTAGCCCACTTAACTAAACATGTTCATGTGTAGTTTCCAACAATAAACTTTAAGGACCCCTTTTGGAAATGAAGCTTGTCTTAGGGCCTCTTGTCACTAAGGATTTATTTGTGCTTTTCTTAGTTTGTTTTTATGCTTGTGTTGTAGTCATACTTCATGTATGATATTTCTTTATATGAATGAATGGGCTTTTTATGTGGTTGTTTTATCTTTTATGGTGCTTGGCTACTTAGCCAATCTTTTTTGGTTGGATATTTGTCTTGATTGCTACATGTTAGATACTGTATATGTGTCATCTAACTTTGTTTTGTAGCAAGAACCATTGCTCGATTCCTTGGTGTCCTCCAAACGAGGGAGAGTATACATCAAGGGGGAGCCTTAGCAACCTTTTTGCTTCGACAAAAAGGGAAAGAAATGGGATATAAATTCATTAAAAACTTGTTAAAATTAATCTTTAACTTAAAATGAGTTTATGTTTTGTCATCATCAAAAAATGGGAGATTGTTGATGCAAATAATGTTCTAAAAACGTTATTTATATCTTTCGATAACTTCACATTTTGATGATAACAAAATGTGAAAAAAATTTTACGTTAAAACTAACGTAAACAAGTTTTTAGTCGAAATATCCCGTTTCTACGTAAATCACTCTAGGTATGAACAAATAAATTTACAGCTTGACAAATGATCAAAGAAGTGAATTTGTGTTTCAAACTTCACATTTTTAATGTGACAAAACATTTTTTCAAAAATATACCTTACAAGTTCTTTTTGATTTATAAAGAAATGTTTTATTAGAAAAATAAGTTTAAAAATCATAAAAGCTATTTTCCCCCTAAAATCAGCTCCAAACTTCCCTAAATAAACTTTCACAAATAAAAATAAAATTTTGAGTGTCCTTATCTGGCACAGTACCACTAAATTTAGTGGTACCATGTGACATTTAATGGTACCGTGTCTTTATAACGGCCAAATTTCTTCTGCCTATAAATACCAGCCATCCTCACAGTTTTTGGGCATCCTTTTTCACACACAACTTTCTGAGTTCAAAAATCTTAACACTTCTTTTCTTCTGGATCACTTAGTTTAGTTTTCTTTTGTTTAAAGAGTGATCCAATCATCCAATCAAGTAATCACCTTCATTCCTCTACTAGTGCAAGAGAAGAACACAAGGTATCAAAGAAGATACAAAGTGTTGTAGTTATAGTTAGTGCACTTGTAACACTTGTTACATCCTTGTTGTATCCTAGCGTATACCAAGTTGATTTTTATTTTGAGTAGTTTGTGAGAGTAGATCAATTGTGATCTTGTTGAGATCTTGGAGATCTCTTTTAGCTTGTGGGCTTGTGTGTTGATCAAGTGGATCAAGGGTAGATCGGGTAGATCGAGTCAAGTGTGTTGATTGTGTGAAGTAGTAAGGATCGTGTGGATCGTGGTAGATTGGTACTAGCTAAGATTAGTACTCGACATTTAGCTCAGTGTCAGAAATTAGTATAAACGACGTTGTACGTTTTTCTCCACCTGAAGGGAGCTTTGTTGACATAGTGCTTAGAACTCTCGAGTGTGGTACTCGGGGAGTGGAGTAGGGCGAAGAAGATCTTCGTGACCGAACCACTAAAAATCTATTTGTCCTGGTTTGATCTTTCCATCTCTTTTCTTTTTATTTATTGTTTATATTAGTTAGTATTGCTTAGTGTTCATATTGGTGTTGATTGATTTCACAAAAGAATCGAATCAAAGTTTTTCCCAAGTAAAGTTTTTAAAACAAATTAAAAACCGGTAAAACTATTCAACCCCCCTTCTAGTTTTTCCACACAAATAATATCAAGTGGAAAAAATTAAAGATTTAGAGAGAAAAATGAAAACTAAAGATTTAAGCATGCATGTTAGGTGTCTCTATCATTACTCATAATATAAATCTATACGACTACCAACAATGGTCACACCCCCTCACCTTCTACTTTAGTGCCACCTTATCATTCACCTCCCCTGTGTACCTCTTAACTTTCACCCACAATGGTCATCACTCTCCCACTTTTTATTAAAATACTCACTTTTATACATATATAATCCACAAAATACCTCACACAAACTTACAAATCAAATAATTAATAATAAAAGCAACTCATGGGACCTACAAATGCACATAAAACGATTGGTAAGACACTTACCTTTCGTCCCCTTTTTTTCTCCTACCTCATGTAACCACCGGTAAATTTTCACTTGTATTAATATTCTAACGAAAGAATACTGATACATTTTCTACGTCTAATTTTTTTTAAGATTAAACGTTATCAGTTTATCTAATCACAAAAACTAACTAATGTGACGTAACTCACATTCTTAATAAAAGTGCTTATCAACACCAACGTGACTTATGTTTATTTCAAATAAACATTCCCAATGCCACGTATAAAAGTTTTCAAACTTTTATTTACCACTTGACGTTATTTCATTAACATACTTAATGTACAAACTAAACGTTAGCCATTTATTAGAATTTTCACGAAACCCTAACTTATTATAACCATGATTTTATGTAATTAAATCATAAACACTAAAAGATTAAATTGTATAAATCGTCCTTGTGGTTTGGCCAAATTGCACGTTTCGTCCCTATGATTCATTAAGTGCAAAAATGGTCAGAATTTGGCACTGTTTCATGCACTTTTGGTCCCCCATGTTAACCGGCGTTAAGTGAGTTCCGTTAGCACTTACACGTTAGCCCTTTTGGCTAACGATCGTTGCAACGCCCATCCTTTAAAATAATGGCCAAACCATAAGGACGATTTTTGCAATTTACTCTTTTTTCGATTTTTTTTTGTCAAAATTTTTTTTCGTCCGTTTTTTATTTTCAATTTTTTTTTCGTTCCTTTTTTTTTCAAAAACTTTTTTCGTATATAAACTTTTTTTTATATAAAACGTTTTTTATATAAAACATTTATATATAAAAATGTTTATAAAAAAGTTTTTATATACGGAAAAATGTTTTTTATATAAAAAAAGTTTATAAAAAGGTTTTTATATACAATTTTTTTTTATATAAAACGTTTTTATATAAAAAACATTTTTATATAAAAACTTTTTTATACAACAACATGTTTATATTAAAAATGTTTTATATAAAAAAAAGTTTTATATACGAAAAACATTTTTTATATACGAAAAACGTTTTTATATACTTTTTTTACGTTTTTATATACGAAAAACATTTTTTTTTTTTTTTTTTTTTTTTTTATGTTTTTATATACCAAAAACGTTTTTATATACGAAAAACGTTTTTTATATGTTTTTATATACGTTTTCTTTATAAAAATTTTACGCCCTTTATACGTTTTTATATAAGAAAAAAGTTTTTTATATGTTTTTATATACGTTATTTTTATAAAAATTTTATGCTCTTTATACGTTTTTTATACATTTTTATACGTATAAAAACGTTTTTTTAGAACATATAAAAACGTATATGTTTTTTATATGTTCCAAAAAAACTTTTTGTGCCAAAAAAGTGTTTTTTTTTCCAAAAACAAAAAATTTCGAAAAAAAGTCACATGACGAAAAAAAATCGTTTAAAAAACGGACAAAGAAAAAAAATTTCAAAAAAAAAATTATACGATTTTTGAAAATTTTTTTTCGATTTTTGTTTGACGAAAAAAATTTTCAAAAAAAAATTCAAAAAAGAAAGTGTAAATTGCAAAAATCGTCCTTGTGGTTTGGCCATTATTTTAAAGGATGGGAGCTGCAACGATCGTTAGCCAAAAGGGCTAACGTGTAAGTGCTAACGGAACTCACTTAACGCCGGTTAACATGGGGGACCAAAAGTGCATGAAACAGTGCCAAATCCGGAACATTTTTGCACTTAATAAATCACAGGGACGAAACGTGCAATTTGGCCAAACCACAAGGACGATTTTTGCAATTTACTCACACTAAAATACAACACTTCAAATGCTAATGTACAACCCTCTAATGCATCATTTCAAACTTTGTTTTATTTTATTTTACAAATTCTAAAGTACATGATCTAAAGCTCACATTACAAGTCTTTAATGCAAAAACTCAAAATATATTTATTTCATCTCGCGACCAAGTAACCAAACAAAGATTGCACCTCGCATATTTCAGGTCTATTTTTAAATATTTAATACCAATTATTATTACGTTTTATTAAATGATATTACTTTTAGTAACGATCACAAAAGTTTAATCGTGTGAATTATACTCACGACCAATACAAGATTAGGATGAGTCTATATGTTCAAAATACTCAAATTTATCAATAGTCATATTTCGTATGAACTATTGCCACTTTGTTGTTTTTTTTTACACTATACTCTTTACGTAATACGGATACTCAAACCTATTAGATTTTATCAACATATACGCTCTCCGTTAAACTTATCACACGTCTAATATAATTAGTTGGAGTATATTGATAAACTTTGACATTTTTATAAGTATTATATTTTTACGTTACCCGGTTTTAAGTTTCGTGACTTAAGGACTTAACGTTAGTAATTACCGGGATCAAACTACACCTTAAACTATTAATATGTGTTCTAAAATGATGCCACATAGCAAATTTTCATGCAAACTATACGTGTAATATACATTTACCATGACATGCTATAACTAATTATATAGGTACGTGTAGGTAAATTTTGCCATATGATTCTATGTACACACATTGCTCCTACTTGTTCTAATTATGAAACATTCAAATAGGCATGGTACAAAATCTTACACCATGCAACTCACTCACGTATATACGTTGCTACTTAACTAAAAATCTTACCATACAATTTCATATGGTGTATATATATGCACGTATACAAGCTTCCTAAAACCAGTGTACAAGTTTCACCATTATATATTCATGCAAAGTTGTAGTCATTCCATTATTTCTTTTAAATCATTCATTAGACAATATCAACTTACTATCAAACGTGACATATGCATACGCCATATTGTCTTGATTCCATGGGTTTCGCTTGAAGTTATTCAAGGATTTTGAAGAGTTTTTTTTACAAGGGTTAAATATTTGATTAGAAGCTTGGTTCTCATTTTAAAAAGTCGATTTGGTCATATTATGTCTAGCCGAGCTTTTCAAATCTCAACAAAGTCTTGGTAAGTTTTCTTTTAAACTATTTTCAATCACCTTTTTACATTTCTAGTATCATATATATGTGTTTTGAAATAAGTAACAAGTTAATAACAAGATCAAAATAATTTTTTTTTTCCTTTTCTCTTTTTACCGAGAACCATACCCACACCCTAATTAAATTTATTTTTTTTAGTTTTAACAAGCTAAGTTACATGTTAAGCTACCTAAGTAAACTAGTAAACATAGTATCCAGTCACAAACCTAAGCCAAAAAGTATTAACAAGTTCCGGCTTCATTTTCTTTTCATTTCTATCGCTAAACAACCCAAACACCCCTCTTTAGTCGCATTTTAAGCCACAAGTCAGAAGCTACAAGCTAACCATTTCAGCCACCTACTTAAGCCCCTGGTCAAGTATTGAAAACTACAAGGCCCTTGCCAAAAACTCAAGACCTCGCCTCGTTTTTCTTTCCTTTCTTTTGGCCGCGAGTACAAAACCACACGCACCCTTTTATTGGGCTCAAGGCCCATAAGCCCCTTTTATAAGCTAAAAAGCTCTCAACAGCTTATTCCCAACATAAAATAACTTATATCGATAAGCCATGACATGCCATAATCTTTTCTAATCCAAAAATACAAAATTGCAAAATAAGGACTAGAAATGTAACGCCAAACATGCATGGGGGTTAAAACACTAAACTTGGAGTTTCTTGGGTCAAAACTGTAAATTCAGTTAATAATATTGAATAAGGACTATTCATGTAAATTGCAAAACGCATGGAGGGCCTGTTTTGCCAAATTTCTAAAACTATATATACAGGATTAAATTTAAAAATAAATTAATGCATGGGGATAAAAAGTGTAAACTATGAATTAATAAGTTATAAAAAGGACTCCGGTGCAAATTATATTTAACCAAGGGGTATAAAGTGTCACTTTTGAAACTCCAGGGTAGTTCAAGGGTATAAACTGTCAATTCTCAAAATTATAAGGGTATAAAATGTAACATCTTTATATTATCACGGAACTATACTCTTAACACGTTTTGACTCATTTTTTATAATAATCAACATACAAAATATTTACAATTCTTATCGATCGGTCAAACTTTAAATATGATAAAACACAATTTATCATCCACTAACTTTTGAACAGACTTCAAAACTATAAACTATATCAATTGTACTTTTCTCGTTTAACCACACGCGTTATACTCAAAAGTTCAACACATAAATTATCGACAATACATTTGTCGTACAAGTGCAATACACCAACACTCTTTATTATTTAGAACCTAGAATATAAACCAACATACCGAGACTTGACATATCCACTTAGGTTGCATATCGGAGCAGTTTATTCTCGAAACGTGATTAGTTTCTTAATCAGACTACTGTATCACCAAGGTGAGTCATAGCTCTTCTTTTCTTATTTTGAACTCTTTAGGGGAGATACATGCTCGTTTTACTTACAAATATTACTCGTTATTCATAAACATTTTACTCGATTTATAAAACACTCTATTTGGTTACTGAAACTTATTAAATGCTGAACACAAGTACTCTTTGTATGCTATCTTGTTTGTTATGGCCTAAGACACACTTTTGCCATTAAAAGTCCCTCATATCATGAACCATTAATCACTTGCGAGTGAACGCGAATATTGTGAATAGATCTATTGGAGGTTGACAGCCCATTTATGTTAGCCGGATAGATAGCCTTTGTGCTAGCCGGATAGATAGGCGAATGCACTTTATTTGAGAGAACAATAGGAAGTTGGCAAGCTCCTACCAGAGGGCCTTGTTATTTGCATTTTTATAATGTCACTAACTTATATCATTTTATGATATCACACACGTTAATGTTTGAGTTCATGAGAGTTAGAGCAATAATTATTATTTACCCATAATTGTATTCGTTGCAATTATTCTTGATGAGGATTCGATACACTAATAAGGTGGTTAAACCTTTGTTGCTTTTGTGTATGTGATAAGTTGAGTTAATATGATCAAGTACGCGGAATTTACTCAATCACAGTTAGAAGGTTATTTGTGTTGTGGAAATGGAACAGTTATGCTTGTGTATATAGAACAAAGAGCATGCAATGTTATCACCAAATGATTCAATATTATTCAAGATAATACGAGTGATCTTCACTATCACTAGGGTTACAAAGACCTTGAATCTTATGTTTTCTACGACTTGTGATATTTGTTCTATGTTCTTGAGAGTTTATTTTTCTAAGCACTTAACAATTTTCACACTCTATATATTTTAGACACTAGTCTAAGATCTTTATTTTATAACACAAGAAAGATCTTTATAATATTGTTAAGTCTAATCGAACACTTGCTTTGAGAGTGTCAGTCATTAAGATACAACTTGTATCTATGTTTACAACTTGTTCTGTGAATATAACATTATGACTGATCACATGGGGTAAGATATTATCTACCGTATATTGTTGACTTTAATACACATAATATCTTTTCATACTTATCCGCTCAGCAGCAGAAAGTTAATTACCAGCAGCAATGTTAACGCTAGCAGCAGAATCCTTCAGCAGCAGAATGTTTAACGCTAGCAGCAGAATCAAACGCTAGCAGCAGAAACCAAATGCTCTAGCAGCAGAATCATACTTAGAGTATTTCTTTGAGTAGAACCCGATATTAAACTTCTTGAATATTTAATTCCCAACAATCCTCCCCTAAACATGTGAATCCTTTTCAACATGTTTCTGAATTAAATTATGGATTGTGAAGATCTTTCAAACACTTCTGTTCTTCACGATTAAATATCTTTCTCAGTAACTCATCTGCTTTCTATTCTTTGACTTTAACAATATCAATACACATCTTCAGGCTTCAAACATTGACCTAAAAGATGGTGCAATTTCCTTGGATGGAGGAATTATAAGAGGCAATGATGCTGTGTATCTTGGATGCTTGTTTCAACAAGTGAAATCATCTAATAGCGTGCCTTTGCAAGTGATGAAAAAACGTGGTGAACTAAAATTGAAACTTTTCTTCGTTTGACCTAGATAGAACTTTCTCCTTTGGAATGCTTCATCCCTTCTGAATATATATAATACTCCAGAATAAGCTCTATTCTTGTCATTTTCTACCTCCATGTTATCATCTTGTATGCTCTTGTCTTTTCCTCCCTTTCATTGGTTAATCTTCCTTCTTTGGGATTTATTTCTTCTCCTAAGATATTACCTCCCCTGAGATGCAAATAACATTTTAACCTCCCTTGTTTGGAAGATCTCTCACAATGTACCAAAATATTTCTCTCCATCATCTGAGCTATCCATTAGAACAAGTTATCAGACAATGTTGTACATGTAGCCATCAATTCCTTAAGAGTTTAATTTGCTGCCCTCATCACTTCTAGGTGTGTTAACTCCTATGAGAGGTAATTCATGGGGCATTTGACTCATGGTCCATCATTTGATGGTTTTTGTGAGTCTCTTTTAAAATCCTTTTTAAGAAACATTTTCCATTAGCAGTATGCACATGTTTTTATTATGAAAAACCATACTGCTGTCAACCATTTTGAAGGTATTAAGTGTATAACAGATATTTAATCATAATTTCGGTTTAAAGCAACCTCTGGTTGTGTGAGAACCAATGTTTTTCAGTTATAAATAACTGCCTGTGTAAAGATAAACCTATTCAAAAGGCTTTCTTGACATGGTTTCCAACTCATAGTAATTGTTGCCTCTAACACAAGTATTAGATTCACTTTTACTAGCTGTTCTTTCTATCAGATGTCCTTAGACTTGCTCATTATACTTAAAAGTATAAAATGATAGAAAGTGAGTTGCATCAGTTACTTTCTGATCAACTAAGTCAACAATTCATTTTGAAACATCATAATCAAGCTTCAAGAAAGAAGTTTTAAGGAGGTTAGAAATTCCTAAACTTTTTCTATCATGAACCTATTATGACAGCAACTGATATTTTCATTCTGCTGCTTCCATTTCACTTGAAACATCCTTTGTGTTCACATGATCATACCTGAAATTGTTAGTCTAAAACCAAAAGAACAATGTACAAAGTACTTGTTTTGTATTAGAATAATCATAGGACTAACTGTATGAATAACACAATTTAAATTTGTACTAGCAGCAAAAACTTTTGTAATAGCAGTAGTATCTTTTAAAGTCAGCAGCACAAACAAAAATTTATTTACAAAAACACAAAGTTTAAAATCATTGAGGATTAAGCATTCCAATACTTGCTACCAAGTACTGAAACCTTCCAACATCAAAAGCTTTGGTTAGCAGATCTGCAAAGTTGAATTCTGAAGCAATTTTAAGAACTTGATTTAATCTTTTCTCATTGCAGTCTCTTATAAAGTGATGTCTAATTTCAATGTGTTTTGTTTTAGAATGTTGCACTGGATTTTTAATTAGGCAAATAGTACTACTATTATCAATATGAATAACAGTGTTCATGAAATTGTACCCATAGTCAAGAAGTTGGTTTCGAAGCCATAAGACTTGAGCACAGCAACTTGCAGCAGCTACATATTCAGCTTCAGTTGTTGAAGTAGCCACAGTGGTTTGCTTCTTACACTGCCATGAGATAAGTCTACACCCAAGGAATTGACATCCTCCAGTTCTTGACTTTCTGTCCAAGCTAGCACCAGCATAATCACTATCCGAAAATGCTACCAATTCAAAAGGTGATTCTCTAGAATACCATAGTCCCAACCTAGGTTGACCCTTGAGATATCTAAAATTTTTCTTGACTGCTGTTAAATGAGAAACCTTTGGAGTTACTTGAAATCTTGCACAAACACAAACAGAGAACATGATGTCAGGTCTTGATGATGTAAGATACATGAAAGATCCTATCATACATCTGTAAGTGTGTACATCCACATTTTCTCCATCTAAATCTTTTGGAAGAGGCTTCTCAGAGTCCATTGGTGTGCTTGCCATTTTTGAATCAGCAAAGTTGAACTTCCTTAGAATCTCAGCAACATATTTATCTTGACTAATAAATATGCCTTCATATGACTGTTTAACTTGCAAACCCAAAAAGAATGTAAGTTCCCCCATGGAACTCATCTGAAACTTATCATGCATAAGCTTCTCGAACTCCAAACACATCTCCTTCCTTGTAGATCCAAAGATAATGTCATCCACATACACCTGTACTAACAGAAGATCCTTCTTGTGCTGTTTGATGAAAAGTGTCTGATCAATCTTTCCTCTTTGAAATCCATTTTCTTTTAAATAGGAAGCTAGTGTTTCATACCATACTCTAGGTGCCTGATGAAGGCCATAAAGAGCCTTAACAACTCTGTACACTTTGTCTGGATGGTCAGGATCAATGAACCCTGGAGGTTGTGAGACATACACCTCTTCTTCAATTGTGCCATATAAAAATGCACTATTGACATCCATTTGGTAAACTGTGAAGCCTAAAAATGAAGCATAAGCTAAGAAAAGCCTAATTGCCTCAATTCTTGCTACAGGAGCAAAAACTTCATCATAGTCTATCCCTTCTTGTTGTGTGTACCCTTGGGCTACTAATCTAGCCTTATTTCTAATCACTATTCCCCTTTCATCCCTTTTATTCTTGAAAACCCATCTAGTGCCAATTACCTTTGCATTCTTAGGTAGATCAACTAGCACCCATACCTTCTGAATCTTGAACTAAAGAAGCTCCTCTTGCATAGCTTCTACCCAGCTTGAATCATCTAAGGCTTTCAGAATGTTCTTTGGTTCATCTTGTGAGAGAAAACATACAAACAAGCAAGAGTTTGAAAACTCATGCTGCTTTGAAGCATAAAGGGCATCAAGAAGCCCTTGTTGGTCTGAAGACATCTGTTGTTGTCTTGTCTTCACACCTGATTGTACATCTCCAATCACATTTTCTAGGGAGTGGACTTTGTGAATCCTTGTGTGTGGGGTTGAAGGAACTTGATAGGTAGGTGTGATATTGCTTAAATCCACCTCATTATCTGAGAAATCTACTTTATTTGATTCTGAAGGGCCAGCAGTAGAATCATTTGGCCTAGCAGCAGAAAAATTAAGCCTAGCAGCAAAAAGCTCTGTCTCAGCAGCACTATCATCAGCAGAAGTTGTTCCTTTGTTCCATCTTTCTTGTGTTCACTTTCAACATCTTCTTTAGCTTTACCAGAAGAAGATTCATCATTTGTTGAAGTTGAAGCCACACTTGTACTTATTGGCATCCATATATGATCTTGATTTGTCTCCTTGTCTAACCCTGCCTCTTTTGTTGTTTGTGAACCTGAAAAATGATTAGTTTCTGCAACAACAGGCACATAATTCATAGAATGGGTTAATGACTCTAGATGAAATAGCCAATTAGGACCTTCACCTACTACATTGGATTTATACTCTAAAAATTCCACATGTAGGTTTTCTTCTACTTTCTTAGTTCTTAAGTTGTATACTCTAAATGCTTTACTATTGAGAGAATATCCAACTAGGAAACCTTCATCTGCTTTGCCATCAAACTTTCCAAGATGGTCTAAGGTATTGAGAACAGTCACATGATATCCAAAAGGTCTAAGAAATCCTATTGCAGGAGTTCTACCTCTAAAAAGTTCATATGATGTCTTATTGTGAGGCTTAACAACTAAAACTCTATTTTGGACATAGCAAGCAGTGTTGACTGCTTCAGCCCAAAAAGTTATAGGTAGCTTAGAATCAGCTAACATAGTTCTAGCAGCTTCTATTAGTGTTCTATTTTTCCTTTCAGCAACTCCATTCTGTTGTGAAGTTCTAGCAACACTAAATTCTCTCCTAACCCTTTTCTTTGCAGAATTCATCCATAACTCTATTTTTGAACTCTGTCCCATTATCACATCTAATGACTTTTACTCTTTTGTCTACTAAGTTTTCTATCTCAGTAATGAAAGTCTTAAGGATGCTAGGTGTCTCATCCTTAGTAGCTAAAAAGAAAACCCATGTAAATCTACTATAGTCATCAGTAATAACTAGACAATATCTCTTATGTTGCATACTTCTAACATTTGTAGGACCAAACAAGTCCATATGAAGCATAAACAATGATTGATTGATAGAGTTAAACAGCTTGGGCTTTCAAGTGGCTTTGTGTTGTTTGCCTTTAAGACAAGAAATGCATGTTTGATCATTTTCAAATCGTTTTTGAGGTAAACCTCTTACCAAACCATTCTTAACAATCTGATTTATGGTTTTGAAGTTAATATGACCAAGCCTCCTATGCCATAACATTGATTCATCCAATGTGTCCTTTGCAACAAGACAAGTTAAAGACTTTTTAGGAACAATGTTCTTCATGTCTACACTGTACATATTGCCCTTTCTAGGAATTTTAAGAAGCACTTAACTTTCATCAGGCATCTTAAAATCAGGAGAAAGTACAAGACATTCAGTGTCACAGAAAAGAACTTTGTTCTTTTTGTCACACATTTGTGAGACACTAAAAAGATTATAATTTAGCTCTTGTACATAGTACACATCTTCAAAATCTAAATTTCCAGTTTTGATTGTACCTTTACCGGAATATTTGCCACCAACACCTCCTCCAAAGGTAACATAGCCTCCATCTATTGATTGAAAATCAAAAAGATAGGACTTGTTGCCTATCATGTGCCTTGAACATTCACTATCTGAGTATCCTTGATCCTCTTGTTTATCAATTGAATGTTCCTGCACAGAAATGAGAAGTATCAGTTTCTTTTAGGGACCCAAGCCATTACTGACTTGGATCTGCCTCTTGCATCAATGAAATTTAATCTCTTAAGTACAGTTGATGCAACATTGGATTTAAGAATCCAACATGCTGAGGCCTTAACAGCATTTGCCCTGTTTTCCCTAGCAGCAGAATGAATTACATGCTTAGCAGCAGAAACTGCTAGCTTTGTAATTGTTCCCTTAATTTTCCAAATTTGTTTTTGGACCACTGCTTTTGTTTGAATGGGCCTTTGAACAGTCTTTGATGCATTTGTATAAAAAGATTTTGCATTTTTAACTGTTGGTCTTGGGTTAACAGTTATGAATGGTCTAGCAGCAGAAACTACTTTGGTAACTGCTCTGGGTTTTGTTCTCTTAGATTTAGAGTGAAAGTGAGTTTGAGGAGTTTGCCTTTTGAAATTCACCCTATTGTTTTCATACCCAGATACCCATTTGTTACAGAAAGCTGCAAGATGATCAAAACTACCACATGTGTAACAAGCTTTATTATAAAAGAAAAAGTCATCACCTAATTGGTTAGACTTGAGGCCATTCCAATTTCTTTGGTTACCTCTGGGCTTGCTAGTGGATCTATATTGTTCACAATATTTAACTGGTTGCCTAACATGTTTAATGTTTATTCTAGGCTTAACAGTATCCTTTTTTATCACTTTAGGAACCCTTGATCCTGCTTTCTTAACTACTTCAGGTTTAGACATAACCTGTTCATCTTCTTCATCATCAGATACCCAGTCTTCAATGACTACTCTATCTGATCTTCTATCAGAGGACACCTTGTCCTCAGGAAGTAAAGTTTTACTTAAACTTTCACTTAATTTCTTAGATTCATCAACAACTAGCTTGGTCTTTGGTTGTACACCATATTGTAGCTCAGGTTGTTGAAATTCAGGGACACCTGAATTCTCTAGGTCAATCCCTGGGGGTTTAGGGATACCTCTGTATGGAGGTGGGACACTCTTATATCATACTCCTGACTTAGCTCTATTAATCACTTGACATTCTATCATGTTGGTCACACCTTTAGAAGCATGTTCTAGTGTCTGTGTAGTCAAGTGAATGTTTCCATTTTCCTTTTTGACCCTATCAAAAGCCTCTCTTAAAAGCTTAATTTCAGCATCTTTAAAGAATATGTCCTGTCTTAGAAGAGCTTTGTCATCAGAAAAAGCAAGTTCATTTTCTTTGTAGTATAAGATCTGCTTTTCTGTTGATGCTAATCCACACTTATAATCTACTAAGTCTTGAAAAGTTCTGCTTAGCTCTTTCTTTTGGTCATCATAATGTTTGATTAAAGTGTGTAATTCTTTAAGGGCAGTACAAGCATTTAAACAAGCTTTATGAGATAGTACCTCAGAAGTAGAAAAAGCCATGAGTCCCAGTTGTGAAGACTCTTCTTCTTCATCAGCCATGAAACTCCAATCAAAACCTAGCCCATCAATAGCTACCATAGCTTTTGAGTTCGGCTCAAAACCTCCCTTGTTTTGGATGTGCTTCCAAAACCTTTGTTCTTGCTATCTTGCTGCCTTGGTCTTCTACATTCTCCTGAGAAGTGACCCATCATGTGGCAGTTATAGCACTCTATCTTTGACTTATCAAAACCAGCAGCATCAGTGTTGCTGATTACGAGCTTCTTCCCCGTCCTTTGATAGAACTTCTTGGCTCTCATGCTAAGAAGATAAATTTTCCATTTTAGATCCATTTCCTCCAGATCATCATCATTGATCTCTTGGAGGTCTTCATAGGTGAGGATGGACCCATTATTTTGACTTGTAAGAAATGCACAACAAGTCTTTTCATCTAAAATACCCATGGTACTGCTTGATGAACTAGCAGCACCAACACCATCAACAACTTTCACTTCTTCACTTGATTTTGAGGTACTAGGAGTTGACATAAAAGCCATGTTTCCAGTATTAAAACTAGTACCTCCATTCTTCTTCAAATCTTGCTCCACAATCTTAAAGTTGCTATACAAATCAATCAGTTCCAATGTATCAAGGTCTGGCTTATTCTTCCAGACAACAACATGCATAGCCCACTCTTCTGGTAAGCTTCTCAGAAATTTTGAGTTCAAATCTTCTTGAGGTATTTCAACCCCAAGAATAGCAAGTTGGCTCACAATATTCTTAAGCCTGTTATACATATGGTCAAGAGATTCATTGTATGTAGAGGAGAAGTTTTCAAACTGCTGCTTGAGCAGTGTCTTGTGGGTTTTCTTGGTGGCTTCATTTCCACCATATCTAGTAATAATAGCTTCAAATAATGACTTGGCATCTTTGAACTTGCTGAAGTTTAGAAGTTGATCATTGGGAATGGTCATCATCAGCATGCTTCTTGCCTTTAAGTCATTTTTCCTCAGTATTCTTTCTTCTGCAGATTTTGGCTTCATCTGCAGAGTTGTCAGCACTTTGCCGTCAACAGTTGATGTAGTGGTGGTAGGCTTGAAAGAGTCTCTATCTTCAATAATTTCCCAAAGTGCATAGTCTTGCACTTGGAAATATTGTTCTATCCTTAGCCTCCACATCTCAAACTCATTCTGTTTGAGCATGGGTATTTTTGCAGCAACATTGGTCTGAATAGATTCAACGTCCATTTCTTCTTCTTCTTCTTCTAAATCAACTATATCAGCCTTGCTCTGATACCAATTTATGAGGATTCGATACACTAATAAGGTGGTTAAACCTTTGTTGCTTTTGTGTATGTGATAAGTTGAGTTAATATGATCAAGTACGCGGAATTTACTCAATCACACTTAGAAGGTTATTTGTGTTGTGGAAATGGAACAGTTATGCTTGTGTATATAGAACAAAGAACATGCAATGTTATCACCAAACGATTCAATATTATTCAAGATAATACGAGTGGTCTTCACTATCACTAGGGTTACAAAGACCTTGAATCTTATGTTTTCTACGACTTGTGATATTTGTTCTATGTTCTTGAAAGTTTATTTTTCTAAGCACTTAACAATTTTCACACTCTATATATGTTAGACACTAGTCTAAGATCTTTCTTTTATAACACAAGAAAGATCTTTATAATATTGTTAAGTCTAATCGAACACTTGCTTTGAGAGTGTCAGTCATTAAGATACAACTTGTATCTATGTTTACAACTTGTTCTGTGAATATAACATTATGACTGATCACATGGGGTAAGATATTATATACCGTATATTGTTGACTTTAATATATATAATATCTTTTCATACTTATCCGTTCAGCAGCAGAAAGTTAATTACCAGCAGCAATGTTAACGCTAGCAGCAGAATCCTTCACAGCAGAATGTTTAACGCTAGTAGCAGAATCAAACACTAGCAGCAGAAACCAAATGCTCTAGCAGCAGAATCATACTTAGAGTATTTCTTTGAGTGGAACCCGATATTAAACTTCTTGAATATTTAGTTCCCAACAATTCTCTTAAACTTGAAACTTGTGTTCAACTGATTTGCATACAAATACTAAGAATTCACACAATCTTTGACCTGATTAGGGTAAACAAACACTATGGGTGTAAAACAATGTAGCCCACTATTCATTTTATCGATATTTGTAATCATTGCAATTCAACTTTTGACTATCAAAATCAACAGTTTTACTTATAAACTCTATGAACTCACCACCCTTTGTGTTGACAGTTTTAGCATGTTTATCTTAGGTCCATAATGAATGAGGATGGCACGGAGGGGCACGAATACTGAAAAAAGGCTAAAATCTAATTATCATTCGAAACTTATTTAACAAGCTGTAAAACTACTAGGACCTCATTTTGTAAACTCTGATATTTATAAAATTCGAATGATAAATCTTTCAAAATGACTCAATTAGAGATCGTTTTCTATTATTATAACTGTTGTGCCATCGAGTAACACCCAGCTTAAATTCTGTTGTGTATCCCAAAAATGGGGGTGTTACACCTCACGCGTGAACCACACCCATAGTGGGGTGTGTGGGACAATTGCACCTCACCGGCTCACACGAGCCACCATTGCGACCAACCTACGCGCGTGACTGTTGGGTCCTCATCGGCACTTCATACAAACCATGAAAGATATGAACATCAGTTTTAGCAAGTGAGGAAAACTGATGAACATCAAAGTCTTGGATGTAGGGTTTGCTTTAGAACGACGCAGACATGCTAATAACACCATTTTCGTTTTCACCTATTATAAATATTTATTAATGAATAAATCAACAAGATTTACAAAAAGTAGCCTAAGGAAAACTACCCCGGTTTTTTTACAAATAAAAAACTCTCAAAAATCAAACAACAAAAGACTGCTAGCTGCTTTGTTGTTCCTAGGAGAGGAGGACTCTAACCATAATATTTTGTATTATTTTCTTTGAAGGAATCTCTACTTAACTTAGATTATGACCTTGGTTTATATAGGAAGGAAAACAGTAGTTGCATGTTGTAACACCCCCAAATTATCGTAGCGGAACGATAGTGTTAATGGGGTGTTAATTCATAATATAGAACAAGGTATAGAAAACGACCTTTAAATGAGACGTTTTGAAATGTTACCATTCGAATTATTTAAAATCAAAGTCAAAACAAGAGGTTCCAAAGTATAACGTTACATAAATATTTTCAAGAAGTATCGAATGGTGAAAGATAAAAGCATAAGTCTCCAAAGTATGCAAATGACTCTAAGATCCATGCATCTACTATCGCCTTATTAACCGGAGATAAACATGCTAAAAAGTATCAACCAAAGGTTGGTGAGTTCATAGAGTTTAGTTTAATTGTAAAGCATTTGAATAAAGTTTCCACAGCAAAGGCATTGTAAATCCACTCAGTCCCAAGCCCCGCCAATACAAGACTTGCAACCTATGTGTTTACAACCCACTGCTAAAGTATGAGTAGGGCATATGAGTATAGTTGAATGTAAGCCCTTGAATAAAGTTTCCACAGCAAAGGCATTGTAAATCCACTCAGTCCCAAGTCCCGCCCATACAAGACTTGTAACCTGTGTGTTTACAACCCGTTGCTAAAGTATGAGTAGGACACATGTGTATACAATATATCTAAGCACTTAATGTAATGAATAGCAGCAAACTGAACCTCCTGACTGTGTATATATGTATCATGAGAATTCCAGATTATATTCACCCAAGGTCGCGTCATTTTGGACACAAGGGTGGGGGCGTCAACCCGATAGTTACTATCTCTCCAACTGATCCAAACCAGGAGTTAAACAGTTGCTAAGAATAGTGTGTATATGAATAAGTTTAACCCATTAAGGCATATATCGTAATAAAACTACACATCATGTCCAAAAAGTATAAAAGCGTAGCGTATCATAAAAGTATAAATGTTTTGAGTACTTGCATCAGCATGTAAATCATGTATTTGATAAACGAGTAAAGTATTTCTAAGCATGTATCTCCCCGAAATAGTTTAAAAATGAGTATAAAAGAGTAAGAGTGGGGCTATGACTCACCTCATCTGTAAAAGTCAAGGTAAAGTGATTTCAAATGTAACACGGGAACGACTCCAACACACGACCTGAATAATAGGGAAGTCTGAGATTTCGATGGTTTAAGATTGGCTTGAAGTGAATAATGATTGTGGAAAAATATCGGATAACGAATTGGTTCGTGATGAGAATGAATGATATGCTGAAAATTCTTAAAGTTCAAAAATAATATTATATATAAGATTATCCTGTTTTTATGTTCATTTAATCCGTAAATATCGTCTCTTCGAAAGTCATTTAAAAGATATGTTATGTTATTCGTTTGGAAATCCGTTATAAATATATATATATATATAAATGTAACGTTTGTTAAATAAAGCGTACGAAATGTAAAAACGGATTTTAAGAACAAAAATGCATAAAACAGTTCATGTAAATGTATATAGAAATAAGTTACTGGTTGGTCCTTGAAGTTATAGGAAATTTACACTTTTAACTCTAACGGTGAAACTTTTGCACCGTTAGTCCTTGGTTAGAAAATAGTTACACTTTTAGTCCAAAATGTTCTAATATGAAATTTTATGGCTTCTGTTTACTTTATAATCAATTTCTACCCTAAAGTTATCAAATTGACAGTTTTGACAATAGTTTTTGTGAAAGTTATAATTTATACCCGATTTGCATAAATATTTGCATTTTAAGTCCAAAAGTCATAAACTAATGAGTTTAAGTTTTCCGAAAGTTTTATAAGCTTCAAACAGCTTAATCAAGTTTATTAAAACTGCTTATTTCATAAAAGAGCTTATTGGGCTTTTAGCGATTTAAAACAGGCCCAATAAGAGTTTACGATCCAATGGGTTTTAAAACAATTTGGGCATGGTCTTGGGCTCATATTATGGTCTTATTAACAATATCAAACTGCTTATAAGAATAGCTTATTATGAGCTTATTGGGCTTAAAAGCCCACTCGGATAAGAGGTGAGTTTATAACTGTTTTCGATAGTGATTAACTTTGAGGTTCAAAAAGGTCTTTTTAGAGCTTATTACAAGAGCTTATTCTAACTGCTTATTTGTTGAGCTTATAGAGAAATAAGTCGAGTATTTTATTTGATAGGTCGTTCGATTGGATTCCTTTTTGTGAGACGTTTTCTAGTCAACAAAAATAGATGGTCCAAAATGAATAATGACATATGAAACGTTCGATATGCAATACATGTTCAAAATAAGTCTCGTTAAGCAGTAAAATGATGAAACAAGATACGAATGAATGTTGTACTTGATTTCTAGCCATCCTTTGATATAGGAGGTCATATGCAATACGTAAAATAAATACGAAAGATCGAAAATATTAAAGGAAAGCTAGAATATGAATCGAAAGGAATATAAAATGATGCATGAATTATTGAAAACATAAGTAAGAGTAGGAAATGAGTTCAAGAGGCTTACTACACCCAAAAGGTGGTGAGAAACACGTTAAAACGAACTAGGATTCGAATGAGTTGCACTTCACACGTTAGAATGGCCACGAATGATTTAAGATCAAAGTTTTCGACTTGGACATTGGTTTAAATGGCTGGAACAATGGTCCTTGTTCTTGAGAGGTCTTGGCAGGAGAGAAATGACTTAGAGAAAATATATTGAAGTAAGTTTAAGTTTGAATGAGAGTGTGTGTGCATATCTGAATATGTATACATGTATATATGAGTTTTAATATATTTTAAGGACCAAGTTGGGGTGGATTAAATGTCGAGGGAACAAGATAATAGGAGGTGGAATATTACTAGCTAGGCCATTGAGTAGTTTAGATATTAGAAAGGGTGTGTGAGTTTGTGTTTCGGTTTAGAGATCAAGTGGCAAGTTTATATTGTATTCGACATATAAAAAGGTCCAAACGACTATGGAACGTGACCAAAAGTATAAGGGAAGTGTGAAGAGGACTTTAGAAATTATTTTTGACTAGTTAATATACAATTTCTTAGGTAAATTTTAAGTTGTGTCGAATTGGGTTAGCATTCAAATGGATTAGATCATATGTCGAATGGTGATCACTTTGAGGTTCGTTTAAATAACAAATATTCGAACTAGGTAATAAAACTTGTCATTCCTGAATCCTTGGAATGTAGAGAATCAAACCATGAAAAATGTAGTATAGTTTATGTGTCAAAATTTGGAATAATAGAGACCAAGTAAATGAGGTTGATTCGAATGAAGATAAAAGAAGTAATGAAAATTTGGGCTGGAATAGTATGGGCTTGAATAGTGTTGGGCTGAGAAATAAGAATTAAGGATCCGTTTGGTGTTTATTTGTGAAATGGATTGTCGTGGTGTGTGTGTGTGAGCTCGTTCCAAAGTATCGTCAATCACGTAAAAACATTTTTTATTCTTAAAAATATAATAAGCAAAATTTTCAAATTTTACTCGTAAAAATGGTTAAGTAACTGTGATGATGGATTAATACTTGATTAACATTGACTAATTACTGGGGAAATATACAGGTTGCTACACATGTGGTTTTCATAGTAAGTTGTCCACTTGCTATAGATAGGCACGTGCCTAGTAAGCTAGTCTGAATCTTACTTTTGGCTCTTCCCGATTTGACAACTTAGAGTTCCAATGCCTGTTTCACGTATATCGATAAGTACTTGAGCTTATCTTCTTGTGTAAGCTTCCCCCTTCTCGTTTTGAGGTTTAGGTTGTAATCAGATTTAAATCTTCAGAGTCACAGAGATATTTGTGAGATCTCAGTGACCCTGGTGTTGCCTTTAGCTCCTTGTATCTTCACTCCCTGACTCCGCATCAAGTTGTGAGGTTTCCTTCTTCAGTTGATCTTCGACTTCCATAAAGCCATTCAGGCATTTTGAGCTTTTTACAACACTCACTGATTTCTTTATCAGTGAGTCAACTTCTGAATAATAATCAGAGAGACATGTTCTCTGATAACTCTCAGGGAGTATATCACTTCTGATAACTATCAGGTTCACTTTGATAGTTATGAAGTGACATACTCTCTGCTCGTTATCAGAGACTTGATGTTCACTGACATTCAGAAGGTGAATTAGGCTATTTTATGTTTAAATACTTGTTGGAGATAATTGAGTTGATTTATCAGAACCAACAGTGACACTTGCACCTCACTGGCTCTAACTAGCCACCATTGCGACTAGCCTAAGTTTCTCTTCAATACCTTCAAAACAAGTTAAATATCGATATATATTACATTAGATATATTTTCTATTTATTGCATTATCATATTTATTTAGTGATAAAACTTGATTTAGTGTTAAGTTTTAGTGCACACATTGGAGTACAACTATTTTGTGTTAGATTATGCCACAAAGATTTTTAATTCGCACTGTCCTAATGTTTATTTTTAGTGTGTACATTGAAGATTGTGTTTTGAAAACATTTTGATTATTGTTCGTTCAAGAGAAAGTAAGAATGTGAGAAATGTATGAACCTTACATGATTACAAGGTGTGGTGTATGTGAGTTATCGCCTAATGGCAAACTGATTGGGGTTGGTTTGGTTTTGAAACTCTATATACCAATGTTGCTCTCGAGATGGTAAAAAAACAAAAATGTCCACATGCTACAATACTAATGGTAAGTAAGACCATGTTGGATGAAAGGATAGAGCAATTGTTAATACCATACCTCAAACCATGTTTACATGTTTCTAGAGGTTTTAGACAAATGAAACTATCATAAGAGCATTCGATGCAATTGTAACGAGATTAACTATTTTCTCACTTAGCATCGAATGTTATCACTCCTTTACTGCATACGTTTAGTTGACCGGTCAAGAAACGCTTTTGGAGAGATAGGTCATCGGTTCAATCTCAACTCCTAGCTAAAAAGTTACTAGAAAATATGCTCATTACCTTAGGCTTGGTATTTGGGGACTGTCAGTCGACAACCAAAAGAGGGCATGGAGCCAGGGTTTCTCCGCCAAATTAAACTTTTGGAGAACTATTTGCTCACTCAATTTGCGTAACTTTGGTGATTGAATGAACTGCACGCAGTAATCTACTGTAATTATGGCACATAAGTTAAATTTTTTACTTGGGTTATATGTGCCAGGTTGTTGCTATGAAAGGATGTTCGACATCATTAGACCGTCGATTTGGATAGTGCATAAAATTGTTTTGGTAGTTCTCATCGCAAATAGACAGCAGAAGTTACTAAAACAATCAGTTTCGAGTTGCTTAGGAGACTCATCTCACTCTTGTACTTAGACCAGGCGTAATGCGTGGTCAACCGTGTGGTCGGTCGCCTCTTTGAACGCCCCCCCCCCCCAGACGCGTCCCCCTTGGTAAAAACTGGGAACTTGTTTGTTTACTCGACCAAGTCCTCCCTCTTTGTTTGTGTGTGAGTGTGTGTGTTTTAAATTGTTTTGTGAGATAATTTTGTGTTTAAGTGGGATATGCTTTTGGTTGTAACTGCAGTGACCTTATTACACTAACTTGATCATAAAGAAGGTTGTAGTGAGTTGACACTGATGTGGCATTGGTGACCGCAGTCAATCTACGGTCACCATTACATCCGGCCTTAGCAATTCAACTTGGTCGTGTTTTCCAAATGTATCTCTTATGGCTACTCGCTAGGTTTTATATTTATATGCCATTATTGATGAACCACAATCTAGCGGATAGTACTAGCTCACTCAATATCGACAAGGGTTCGTCTTCTAGTTTTAGGTTAGGGCTTGATTCAGTGACTTGAACCTGCTAAGAAAAGCATACCGTTAGTCTCACCGTGGGAGGGGGCTCCCACGATCAACCTCGGGCGTAAGGATAAATATTTTTGGGCGGAGATAAGTAAGAGTTAATGAGAGTTGATAAGAGTAAGTATGTGTTGACCTCTTTGATGCCTAATACCTTGGTATTTATAGGTAAGAATCTTTGGCGTTTACTTGTGCATTACGGGTTGGCAATGCATTCTATTACCCAGTGGGTAATAGCGTATCTCTGTCGGGGATAGAGACGTGAGGCATCGATATCTGAGCCATGTTGTCTTTTGGGTTGACTTACGTCATCGTCGGGGTCCACACTGCTACGTGCTCCCCAAGTTGTATCCATTTGGAGTAAGATTCAGCCAGGGCACGTTTCCCATGGAGGATTTCCTACTTCTTTGGGCTAGTCACGAGGTTGGTGACCTGGATTCCACTCGACTCTTAGGTCCGGAAGTCAAAGCGTCGGCTCTGTTGAGGTTTGCCCCTAATCCCCGGACGCTGGATGAATATCCATTTTTCCTTGCTCGTCCCTTGTTGGGTTTTAGCCCAACAATTGTGCTATTGCATAGTAATCCAAGGACGTGCCAATTGGCTTCCGCGGACTCTTAGTTTGCTAGCCGCGGTACTTGATTACCCGCGACCAGTTATTAGTATGGGGCGTTATCCACCATATATACTTGATCAATTATCTTTGCACTTCACACACAAAAGGCTAATAAAAGTTCATTATTAAGATGAAACATCATCAGCCTCAATATTCTGATTATTCTATAATTACATGTGATCGACTAGAAATATTCACGACTATGTGTACGTATTTTCATTCTATAGAGTATGAGTCGCGCACACAACCTACTATGTTTCCCATACATGTAGAAGCAAATTACGGCAACCGGCACATCGTACGTACGTACAAAGCTAGAGGAGTTTTGCATGGGTGGAACATTTACGATTTATACTATCAACAAGTTAACTTATTTTCATTTTAGCTCAAAAGTGAGTAATTTTGTTAATATTAAATAAACTTTGTTACTCCCTAAAAGAACAGTATGCTCTAATGATAGAAGCAGCCAAAATCGACCCGTACCTCCCGTCGTTAATAGCATCATATTGCTGAGATTTGAATAGAGCAAAATAAACGAGTAATTAAATAGTAATGTTTATTTCCCAAGTTTAAATTTTAACCAAAGTGTTATCCTCGTGATCATGTGAGCTTTCTGTTGAACACTTTTAAAATGGGTACTTAGTGGAATTTAAAACTAAAACATTGCGAAAACGTCGTATGATTAATTAAGAGAGCACCTTTGAACATAAAACTTGAAAAAATCAATTAATTCTTCAATGCTATAATACCAGAAAAGTTGGGTGCGAAACAGGGGTGATAATTTTTGACACGATATGATAACTGACATGAACCTGACATGAAGTAAAACACGTTTCGGTTGAGGATAAACAAGTTTAAGTAAAAAACAAGTCAACCGCGTAATTAGTTTAATAAATGTGTCATGTTTGAGTTGAACAAGTATTAAACAGATGAACCCGTGAAACCTTGTAAATATGTAAGCCTTTAAAAAATAAAGAGTTAATATCAAAAATCGTCCCTATACTCGACCGGGTTTAACACTTTTAGTCCCTGTAAGAAATTTTTAACAGATTTGGTCCCTAATGTTGGGACCCATCACGGGTTTAGTCCCTTGACTTGCGACTCATAACGGATTTGGTCCCTTGACCAAATTTTCTTGGATGAAATGACCAAACTACCCTCATATTATTATTATTATTATTATTATTATTATTATGACCAAACTACCCTCATATTATTATTATTATTATTATTATTATTATTATTATTATTATTATTATTATTAATAATAAGATTTTCATTAAACACGATAAATTTTACATAAAGTTGGATGGGAGTCTAGACACAAGTTGTGCTCCCACTCCTTTCTGAATACAAAAGCTAACTCTTTGAAAGATAAAAACACCACTTTTAGCATTATTTGAGTGACTATTATTATTATTATTATTATTATTATTATTATTATTATTATTTAAAGACGAAAAGGATTATTATTTATTATTATTATTATTATTTAAAGACGAAAAGGATGAAAGATCCAGGTTTTTTTTTTCTTCATCTTTTTCATTTCATATCACCACCACCACATTCATATCAACACCAGATTCAAACCCAGATCCAATCATCTCCAAAAAAAATAATCTTCACCTACGTGTTAATCCATGCTTGAAGTTACCACTTTATTTGGCTGTATGCTTGCAGTGCTTGGGATCACATTCACGAATCCTACACCATAAATCACCATAAATCACAAATCCATGCTTGAAGTTACCAATTTCTTGTGGAAGCCTTATTTAGTACTTGATATTCTTAGGCTTTCTTCAGTGAGTACTTTGAACTTTTAAAAATAATCCTACACCATAAATCACAAATCCATGTTTGTTAAATAATCCTAAACCCAGATCCAATCATCTCCAAAAAAATAATCTTCCCACACCACAAATTCCATGTTTGTTAAATCCGATTCACAATCCTCAATCCTCAATAGACAACATCTTCACCATTATATCATCAAATCCGATTCACATATTATTCCCTTCCCTAACTCCTTATTCCCTTCCATAACACTCGAAAGTAAAGCTAAAAACGTAACAACATTTGGAACCAAATTGTCAGCTTGTCGTAAGCATAAAAAGAGGCCAAAAACTATGGGCCAATTCTGCTTTTGTGCATATCCCGTAAGCAACGAGTTCCAAGATACTATATCTTTGACAACCACATCATCGAAAAACTGTTGAGCCAAATCCATCCTACCCATCTTAACATACATTGATATCAACGAATTCATGACGATAATATCATTCTCAAACCCCTTTCGCTTCACATAATCATGTACAAAACGCCCCTTTTCAATACTATTCGAAGCCTTAATTACACGACACAGTGAATGCATCAAATCCCCGTTATTTCTCATCGGCATTTCATCAAACACGTTGTAAGCGTCCCGGAATTCTCCAAAACTATTCCTAACATCATAACAGCGTCCAAGAGACGAATATGACTCGAGAATCGAATGGAATGTCGAAAATGAAGTGGGTAGGAGTTTTTTGAAGAGAAAAAGTGATGAGCATGGATCTGTTTTGAGTGGTGGATTTTGATCTGTTTTGAGTGGTGGTGAAGTTGATGAAGGTGTGTGGTGTGTGGATTTGGATCTGTAATTTTGATGAAGGTGATGAAGGTGTGTGGATTTGGATATGTTTTGAGTGGTAGGTATGTAACTAAAAGAGTTATCAACAAAATGACACAATTACCCCTCAATCTAACCCAGGTTAATGGTCGAGGGACTAAACCCGTGATGGGTCGCAACATTAGGGACCAGATCCGTTAAAAATTTCTTACAAGGACTAAAAGTGTTAAATCCGGTCGAGTATAGGGACGATTTTTGATATTAACTCAAAAATAAATATAGAGCTTGCATAATGTTGGATCTGGATTTAAGTGTATTTATTTTCGTACTTAATATGACATTTAATTACCACTATAATTTGAATATTATTGAAATAGTTTATAGTTATTTTTATGATTTATTATATATTTATTGGATTAAAACTAATTGAATCGACTACTAACAAGCCTTATTCAACCTTTGACATATTTATTTAAACATATCAAACGTGTCACAAACGGGTTATACCTGTTATGCAAGTCTGGGTTAGGGTTGAGTTTTTTGACACGATTAATAAATGAGTAGTGTTCAGGTAAATGTTATATCAACTCTCAACTCACGAACTCGAATAAGTCAACCTGAACATGATTCGATTGTAACCCATAGTTTGTGAATCATGTGAGCCCATGAGTAGACAACACGACCACATTATGTTCATAATTTCATATGATTGAGCATCAAAATATTGATTTAAAAATAGAAACATTGGGGGTATATGCATGTAAACAATAATATTGGTAACCATATTCGTATAAAAAGTGCCATATGTGTCAAAGTCGATGGTTCACGGGCAACATATATCAAACACGTGTGTCATCCCGGGAATTGGTCCCCGCATTGAGGATCGAGCAATGGTGTTCGAGCAAACTGGTTGATTCTGTACCATTTGATTTGATGCATAAACTCTGTTGGAATATTTATATCATAACAATTATACATAAAAATATAAACATCATCAAAGCATGCAGCGAAAGTAAAGATCAAATACTTTTAATATAATTAACCGAATTAAAAGAATATGTGTACCTTAATGATTTCTAGCGAAACAAGAAATCAATCAAACAAGAACCAATTAAACCCTAAATTAGGGTTTAGTGAAATCGACTACTCCTTAGTCGAATAGGGAAAAGATCACAAACAAAAGTATGTTTGTCCTTCGTTCTTGTACACACGTATTACATGCGTTTCAATGAGAAAAGCTAGGTTCTTGATCACAATATATTAACCAAACACTTTGTAATGCTCAAGGTTACTCGCAAATACCTTTCTTGGGGCTTCACTTGTCGACCTATGAACAAGAGAGGAGAAAAGAAGAAATTTGGCCTTCTATTGAAATCAAGTGTAACACCCCAACCCGACAAGGGTAGAAGTATTACGTTATGGTGACATATCAAAGCAAACATAAGCATAAGACTTAAATAATACAAATTGAATTTCAAAGGTTACAAATGGAAATTCTGAAACTACAAGGTTACAATGAGAACAATAACAAAATACTAAGTCTGAAATGCAAATCTCTTATAGTCATCACTAAATCTAGGATAGCAATCTAAGTATAGCCTTCTAAGCTCAAAGCACTCCACTCATAACCCAGCTTCCAACTAAAACCTGCCGCATGGAAAGAAATGCGGCTGAGCTTAAAAAGCCCAGTGAACAGATATATATAACATAACATAACGGTAAATAAACATAAGCGACATAGGAATAAGAATGCCAAAAGAAAGCATAATCATGAAAGTCATACAAATTTAAAGGAGAACTAAAAATCAAGAATGCATGAGAACTGAGTAATAATGAATCGAGAGAAAATGAAATAATGGAAAGGTTCATATAAGGATGTGCCATAGGAACTCCATACATACATAATCCGTCAAATCATACTTAAAGCCATACAAGTGTACGAAGAGGGGAGACCTCTAAGTACTAAAAGTGTGAGAAGGAGTGTAAGGCACACACCACCTGGTCACCATACATACACATACATAAACCTAGGATGCATCCATACGCTCCCTAACAAAATATGAATGCCAGTACTGGACTGGTCACGCATATATAAAGTTGGCCAATAGTGTACACAAAATCATATCATATCATAAGGGGGAACGCCGTAGATCTATCACACATCTACGGGAGTGTCATGTCTAAGGTGCCATCAAAGACATGGTCATGGTACCTCCACAACTAGTTAAGCTCAGGCACAGATCTATCATATTATAGCATACAACAATAACATACTAGCATGGCAAAACATAAGCATAGCATAGTAGAGACATTTAAATAAATGTCAGAATGAATCAATAAGAATGACAATCATACAATGAAAGTCATGAATCAAATAAGGGAATCATATCAGGCATAGGATCTCAAGGGTTCATAATCAAAGGTTCGAAATCAAATGGTTCATAGCAAGGTTCAATTCAAAGGTTTCTAACAAAAGTTCATTTAAAGAAATCTTTTAATAGTGGTTTTCATAAAAATGATCTTTAAAATGGTTTTCATAAAGGTAGTCTTTAAAAGTAGTTTTCATAAAAGTTAGCAAGATTCTATATAAAAATGGTAGCGCATCATGCTCATAACATTGTTTTAAAAATGGTTTTTCTCAAAACATTTCCATGATACAATTAAGAAAGGTTTTCACATCCAGTTACAATATCAAATGAACCTTCAAAGCATCAAGTGATTCGAATACTCATGTCATAGGGTAACGAATGAATTATGCCAAGTATCATATCACAAGGGTCATAATGAACGAATGTCAAATGGATCATCATAACAACGAAGCATATCAAACGAATGAATCAAAGTACAGGGAATCATAGCAATGGCTTAAGGGTATCTTATAACGAATCAAAGATCAAGATCAAGGAGTCATGAGGATGAAAACACCCTTACTGAAAAAGGGTAGAATATCTGTACCTTAGACCGCAAGTGAAGACACAAATAGAAATATAAAGATCAGAAGCAACTCCATCTTCAGCGAATCTACACGAATTCATGATTGTCTTATTAATAACTTATTTTAAATCGGATTACTCATTTTACTGTGCTTTCCAGTTTTAGTAATTTTCTATTTTTATCACGTTTTCTGATTTAATAACGTTTAGGGTTAAAAATGCCATTTAGATAATTTTAGCCTTAATATGATAAATGTCTTAGCTTAGGGTTAATATGACACCTTTAGTAATTTTAGGGTTTAATGTGTCAATATATTAAAGTATAGGGTGAAAATGTGATATTCAGTGGAATTTAGACTAAAGTGTTTTGTTGCATTTGTCTACATTACCAACAGCCCAAACGATTTGCACCTATGGTCCTATGTTTGTAATTCGAACTGAGACACAGAAAGCAAAATAACATGCATGCACACCATCTCTTCTTCTTCGTATGAACATATATCGAAAACGATTCGCCTACTTAACAGCCCTTTTACGATCATACTTACTCACACAACAAAAGTAAATATGAATGTTTCGCAACCATGCTAACGTGTGGAACACACGACACAACCACAACTTATGTTTCTCGACACAAAAATGAATTCGCGACACCCTCTTTTGTTTATTTGATGCGACTTGGAACAGAAAGAACTAAGCATGTTTTACCCCTTTTCCCCCAGCCCATCGACACAGTAAATATACGTATGAACCACAACCCTTTCGACACCCATTTAACACCACACGACACACACACAACACCCATTTACAGCCACCTTTTTACATGCCAAAACAAACTTAAACTCACCCTTGTTCCTGCCTAACTCGACCCACAAACAGCCCACACGACACCCTCTAATGCCCACATAAAATCATGAATCTCACACCACTCGACACCCTCTATATTCACAGCGTGGGGTTCGAAAAAAATATAACAAAACAAGCATGTATTTTCTCTCTTTTATTTCAGTTCGTAGGGTTAGTTTCCTCAGCTTTTAGGTCGAGTATTTTAGAGATCACATACATGCGTAAAACATGGTTGAATAATATGACACAAACAAGTTCATAGATTAGACCTTTTAGATTGTTATTTCATGTGTTATATTCCATACTTTACATGCGACATTTACACATATATAATGAGATCAACGAAAAGAAAGAATGGAGTGAGGTTGATACGATACCCTCGAAGCGTGAACACGGAAAGAACAAAAGAACCAAAGGAATCCCACGAGCAAAGCTCAACCGAAGCAATCCTAATACCCCACGAATCTGCTGTAAAACACCACGTCAAACTACCACCTTGAACCAAGAAAACAATGCACTCGATCCCTCCTTTAAACCAGAAACAGTCCACACGTAATCACCAAGTAGGAGACACCAAAAGGGCCTCCTTTGCTTTTTTTTTTCGAATCGCGCAGTAAGGAAGGAGAAAGAAGCAGCCGTCAATATTTGTGTGAAGTTGTGTTTTAGGGTTTTTGTTTTAAAAGTAACTTGGCAACTATGACCAGAAAAAAAAAAAGAATGTATGTAGGTGTGGTATAAGGGCAGACGTGTGATGGGCTCTAATATTTTGGTAACTTGCAATTTTGTGGGCTTGATTTGGGGCTAATAAGTGATGATATATTTTCTTTAAATGATACAAGAATTTTGGTTATGACATTTTATCTAGGCGTGTCATTTATTTGATAGATGTGTACATTTGTTTTATTCATTCAATTATTAACGTTAAATACTTAGGATATACTCAGGATTAGATGTCATAATGTTTTAAACGTTATTTATGAGTTTGAGATCAAGGGTAATTTGGGTCTTTTACGTATTCAGAAATTCTGGGTTTTACATCAAGTGTACCAAGGGATGAATACATAGGGATGTATTTATACTCTTATGGTTGAGATCAAGTTTACAATAGTTTCCGATGTGGGATTCCATTGTTTGGCCATAAACAAGCCCAAGAGAGGATTTCTAGAACCTTCTCTCGTCTCGTTTCATTTTCTTCGTATCCCGTTTACATTTACCGACCGTTAGTCAATTGCATTAATTACCTAACGCTCTTTAGTCATTTATTGTGAATTAAATAATTAAACATAACTTATTATATTAATTATTAAAACATTGAAACTTATACGTAAAGTGTGCAATCCCGAAGTCTCGTGTTCGAATCCGGTCATACTCTATTAATTTTATATCCGTAAAACTAACAGCTCCCACTTGGATATATATATTAATATAGTAATGACATTGGTTAGTCTAGCATAACACCCCAATGCCCCCAGAACGACCCTGAGTGTGGTTTCCTGGAAAAAACCTTTTGATGAATCATCATCCTACTTATCTGATGCGTGGTTTTGCAACCTTACAACAGGTTTTACCTCTCGAGGGATCTCAAGAGGCTTGCAATCCCCACCAGGCAGTGTACCTGACCGATGTAGTATAGTGAAGTGGCAAGTACCGGGGGATTGATCGTTCTCTAGGGGAATAGTGTCGTTAGGATTGAAAAACTACTCTAATAGGTCTAAGGGTGAGGGAAGATTCTTTTTGTATTTTTATATTTTTTATAAAAGCAAGTAAAATCTCGGGTTTGAAAGAGTGGGCGGAATTAGTTGCTAGTCAACTAACCCAAATGACTACAAATGCAAATAAAATAAAATAACTGAAAATGAAAAGGTTGTGGAACTTATATGGGGAGAAATGTGTTTACTTAGATTTCCTTACTCCCTAACTATCTTTTACCGGTTGATTAGTGTGTATTAATTGCGTGGATGACGGGTGTATTCCTTAATACCAATCGTGGGGTGGCATACGTACTTCCCCAACTCTACAAGCTCCTACTTCACTCCTATGTCGAGCCGGCTAAGAAGCTCCTAACATGGGATCACTAGAATTCGCTCATGCATTAAATACAACCATAAAAACCTTAGTACGCATTGGTTCATGTTTCTTAAGACGTTCAAGCAAGTTACCGTATAGGAAGTTAGCCAGTTTTCTTAAGCCTAACATCGATAAACAATCATCCAATACAATTAATAACACACTAATAACCAATAATCAATAGTTAGGTTTCATTAGATCTAAGCAAACACAAGATAAATCTAGCCTAGCATGTTAATTAAAAGACAAGAACAAGATATAATCAAACAACACATAGACATATTGAATGATTAAATGATTACTTATCTTCAATTAAACATGGGAGATCCAAGGGTATAAAACCCTTAAAAATGGCAGAAAATTCGTCTTAGGGTTTTCCTCACAAAGTTGCACACTAATGACTAAAAATTGCAAAACTATATATAGAGTTTAGGGGCTGACGGCGTCACGTTGTAGGAGGTGACGCCGTCACCTCGCCGCGGCTAGGGTTCCCGGATGGTCTTCCTGACGCCGTCCCTCTTTAATCCTCCAAAATCCGCTCTGGCCTATCAAGGGTTGACGCCGTCAGAATAGTGCTTGACGCCGTCTCTCTTTAACTTAAACCGTGACGACCTTGATCACCTTAAAGGGTGACGCCGTCAAACTTTCCATTGCAAAACTCTCTGGCGCGTCACGTGTATTTTGTCATATCCACCTCTTTTGCCAAGCCGTGACGCCGTCACATGTACTTTTCCAGCAGCTTTGGAGACTTTGTCGTTTTCTTCACTTTTATGCTCCAAAAACGTCCAAAATGCTTCCTTTTCCAGATTTCTTCTCCAAAGTACCTAAAATGACAAAAGGAACGATTTAGGGCAATATTTGATCAAATAAATACGATTTAGGGCTTAAATGACCCCCTAAAAGCGGTACACTTTTCGCTTCATCATTATCCTTTTGTTTCTAATACCACGTTAATATGGATATGGATCTAAGTCATTCCATAATTAACTATTATGTTTCTCGTTATTTATAATTGATCAAGGTTACCAAATCATCCGAACATATTCCAGATAGATCTTGGGCATGGCCATGCAAACATCTTGTCAACCCTACGAGGGGCCCAGCAGTATTATACTTCAAAATAAATTTGAAGGAACAAATTCTTTCTTGACTACAAGCATAACCCTTGAACTTTGCATCACTTCTAAAAATAGCCCTTATAACTACCAGTTACGGATAGCGTTAGACTATCTTACAGAAAATGAGCTACATCCGCGACTTTTATCTGGTATCTCAAGTCTGAGGATAAATATTCATGATTTACTTTAATGACAAAGATCCATAAAGTACAATCATGTGGTTGGGATCTGTCCTATATTCAATTTATCCATTTATTAAATATCATGTGAATTTGGCATGTCCAATGCATCAATATACTTAAGTATATTCTACCAAAACTCAGATTTGTCTTAATTCAACAATATTCTCATATCATTAATTGACAACGGACTATTTAAAATAACATAAGTTATTCATGGATTTAAACATGCAAATATAGGATACAATCTATTATTAATAAAAACAAACGTACCAAGTACTTTAATTCATTTGTAAATAATAATTGCTCAACATCCTTTATCCAAATACTAAATAGATCAATGCATGATAATTCCCATTAATGAATTATGCCTCAAGTCGTGTCAATCATACTTGTTGACAAAGCAAAAATCAACTAATCATGATCTATCGGAATTTTGAGAATACTTATTTCAAGAATTCAATTAGTGAAATTTTTGTATGTGTGCATTCATCAATCTTGATATTGCCACATAATATTTCATAAAATGTGTGGCATTCATAACCACCAATTTATGACAATTAAACTATCAAACCTTTTATAGTTTAAAGTATTCTAATTCTTTAATGTAAAATGTAACTATGCTCACAATTAAGCATACTAGTACACATGGCCATTAACTAGGATGAAATCCTACCATGACTAGTATTGATTGTCATCTCAATTTTATTAGCATCATTGTATGCAAACAACAATATGCTCTTTAAATTCCGTAAACTTTAATATCCATTGTGTAATGTTTGATACATTCAATCTTTCAAGATTTGTCGGTTATAATGATTACGCAACAATTTGCCATATGGTTCATATTTAGAATTTAGGATCAATTACAGGCTGAGGATGTTAATTCTATATCCAACCATATCCATTACACTTAGTTATCTAATAACTTCCAATTAGATATTAATGTTGTCAAATCATCTTGCATCAAAGCATGATACAACAAACAACATGATGTACATGAAAAATCCTTGTGTCAAACTTAGATTTTATTCATGTTATATCTTTTCAAAGATATGTTTCTATCTAGACTTTCTAATAGTATATCATGTTTATTAGAATCAATTATTTTTACCGCTTATGTTTATGACAATAAACATATATTCCAAGGTTGTATGTTTATTTTCTAAATTTTCAAATGAAGTTTCATTCCAAACTAAGACTTAACATTTAATGTTAATGAAATGTTATTTCTTATATGTTATACAACATATATGAAATAAGAAAATAAATTTAGCACTTCCACTAGCTTTTAGGAATATTAAGAGATTGTCTTATTTTAATTATAAATCAAAACTAGGATTTAATAATTAAACATAACTATACCTCCTAGATGCATGCATTAATCCATTCATGAATTATTGCTCTTTGTATACTTCCAAATATTATTTGAATTCAAATACTCCTTTCAATTACTTATCGTCCTCGCACAAGTAATTACTCAATAAAGAGTTTTTATATTCCATTGTTAATTTCATATTAATGAAACTAAGAATGACAATCATAATCTTTATAAATTTAATGTGCCTAGAAAGAATTTCAATCATAGTTAATTGCTTAAGTGTGATTAATAATCTTTCCATTCATTAAATATGTATACAAAATTTGTACATATGATTTCTACTAAAAAAAAATTTAAATCTCTAGGATTTTCATTTCCTTTGTAGAAACTCATCTTCATTCTATAGTGTAACTATAGAGTTCAAGATTAATTAAGTTTCCAAAACTAATTATCTTTATGGACTGCATCTAAACATTCATAGTATAAGTAATTTGACAAATTCAATATTTGCAATTTATCTTAATGATCAACAGGTTAACTATAATCCTGTAACTCATAATCCTCAACATATTATACAAATATTTGAGATATCCTTGCGGATCTATGAATGAGAATTCCATCATCTTGAGATTTAACATTAACATGTTTAATCCTCATCATGACTTTACTAGTGTATTTTTTTAGAAGATTATGTATCTTGTAATTTTATCTTTTCAAGATAAAACCTCCCACTTGCCTTTTGCAATTTATAGACTATCTATAAATACTTGCAAGTAGAGCAACACAAAATTGTTCTCTTTTGAGACATTACAAATACATATTGACAGTTCCTTACATTAAGTTTGCTAATAATCTACTCATAAGTAGTTTAACAAATTCAGAACTTCAATTTTAAGACTTAATGTGATTCATCACATTCCATAATAAATGGTGTCTTATTAATCTTCTAGGTTGGAGTCTAATTGAGTATATACTACTCAATTTCCTAACCTTGATAACTTTTGGAAGAATAGAAGATATAGTTATCTTTAATCAAACAATATAACAAGAGTTTGATTTTCCTAACTGAACGTACCATAAATATTATGTATTTCATTAGGATTAAGATTGTAAGACAATCTTACAATATGTAAGATAAATATATTTCGTTTGGGTTATCTATTCACCAACTATATCAGCTTAATGGTATTATAGAATTTCCAAGCCAATTGCATGCTATATAACATAAGTACTTTTTGACTAAGTCACTTCGTGTCCATGTCTTAACAAGAAGACATAAACTGTTATAATCCCAATATACGTTATACATCATTGATCAACTCAATGACTTCTTGTATATGTCTTAATTAAAAAACATAACAAGTTAACGCATTACATTATTATAATAAGTCTTGTAATAATTTAAAAGACTTCATATTTATAACTTTACAATAAATTATAAATACGCATAACTAAAGTAATCATGAACACCGCAATTTTGGTTTCAATAGTAATTTCAAATTAATTTATCACTTCATATATTTATGACATTTCAATAATACATAAATATTTAAATTTGAAGTAATATTAGATTACTTCATTTATTTATGTCATTTCAATAATACATAAATATTTAGTTTGAAGTAGTCTTATTATCATATTGACACTTGTTCTAATAATTATCCAATTTAGAAACTTGTAAATTAACATAGTTTTATTACATCAGTTGATCTGCTAGTAATGAAAGTATGTAATTTACCTTGTCATTAATATCTATGTCAAGGTCTCACTTACGCTAGATATTAACTCCAAGTGTTCTATTAATTAGATGTGAATAAATCACATTAGAACATTAGTCTCTTACGTTGCAGTCAAGAGAATCATATCCTTTAAATCATATTCCTTTGTGTTGTCGCTTGCACACAATAAAGATTTCTCCCACTTGTGCATGGAACAACATCATGTATCAGATAAACAACACGTCAATCGTTTGTTTATGTGATCAATATGATTGTGTCATAGATATTAGTAGATATAGGACCACCTTGTCTAGTAAGGAAACGTACATGACTATCCTTAAAACCACAAGTGTCTACAATTGGAAAGTAATTATCTCAAGACATTCTAGAGATAATCTGGGTTACTACCAAGATATCAAAGCTTGTAGCTCCCACTGAATTACAGATCATTACATTAATATATATAATTCAGTAATTACAACACAATGCTCCCACTGGATTTGACAACATTATAAGTGTTTCATAACCAGTAAAAGAAAATAGTGTGCTATTTCCTTTCCTACACCTTTGAGAAATCCCATACGTAACAATTACTTAGGTACTAAAAGAATGTATTCTACTTTGTAAATGATGGGCTATCCATCAATGCAATTAACTTGGAAATAATTGGGCATGCAATTTCTTCCTTAATATGTCTACCATCCCCACAATGGTTTGTAGCATCTTTAAGTGGTCAAAGCACAACAACTAGATAAATCATTCTAGTTTGCCTTTTACCAATTTGCGGTAACTAGTCTAGATTCTAATTTTAATAACTCATAAAATGTGCAATTTTCTTAACTATTAAAAATTTGCTATGAGTTATTTCTTAGAATTTAGACAATTCTAATTTTTCTATTATACCTTTCTCATTCATGAAAAGGAATAGGATTAAGTCTCACTCTTCTCAAAGAAAGTAGACTAGGTTTATTCTTATAGTAAAGTTGACTCTAGCCTAAACCCCTACGGGTGTAGATCAATTTTCTACTATAAGAATGCCCCACGTTTACGGTTTTAACGTTGCATTTATACATTAAAAGAATTTACAAAATTCAATTTTAGTATTTTTGATAATACAATTTTTCATGAAAATTAAATACCCATGGTAAATAACATTTAACCATTTAATTTTCACTGAAAACTATGATCCAAATTGACATAGTTTCATCACATCAGTTGATCTGCTAGTAATGAAAGTATTCAATAAGGTACGAGTCGAAACTCAATTGCCAATATACAAATTGCAATTCCTAGAAATTATGGGATTTACATATTTTGCCAACTTCAGTTGCAATGTAAGCATGTTTTATCCCCATCTCATGCCTTGAGTGATCAGATCTCACTATCAATTCAATTAAGTTAACCAACATAATAAACTGCAAATTCATCCATGCTCGATCCCACGACAAATGGAGATTTACCCTTTGATTACCATCTAGCTAAGTCTCACAATAACGTAAATAGTAATCTCAGGTGTTTCCGTTTCATTGGATGGCATATAACTTAAATTAAAGGGTAGTAATTTTGATGTGTGTTATCAAAAATATGTACAAAGATGTCATGCATTCATCTTGTATCATATGTTTCAAATAAAAAACTTTTACTCGTTAGTTTCTTTTCTAAGCTTAAATCAACAAAGTTTTAATTGAGGCGTTGAGAAACTTACAACTTTGCCTTAAGATGCTTCGTACATGTAATGGTTATACTTGGTAAGTCTAATTTGACGCACAAGCGAGCGGAGAGACAGAATGGAGTCTCTTTGAGGCCACAATTTAATGCGAAACCAACCTTAAACCCACCTTATAGTTTGTCAAATTAGGTCCGCCGTTCGACCATTTTGGTACAGTTGCGTCAATCAATTAAAAGTTTAAGATTTTAAAGCTTAAAATCATATTTCACCATTATTAAGTCCAGTTTATTTTCTATTCTAAAAATTACCCTTTTGCTTACAATCATGTTACAAACATATATAAACAAATACGAAATTAATAAAAATAAACGACTTAAATAATGTACATGCTAAACAAATCAATTAACATGTATATATTGATCTAAGACTCCCATTGGTTTTTGAGCTAGGTACCAATGGACCACATACACCAATAATTGGTTGCGTAAATCCTACGATAAATATATACAATAACACACATAATTGATTTAATATAACGATTCATATGGGGTCTTCCCCAATTTTAGGTCTTCCCTAATTTCATAATTAATTAATTTTTAGTAATTAAACATGTTAAACAATTTTATAACTAAAACCCTAATTAATTAATTCCAATCGAATAATAATAGCATGTAATCCAAAACACGTAACAATTACATCAACGTCAATTATAATCCATGACAAAACATGCTTGTTTTCGTCATGGATTCCCAATATACGCATACAATTCCATGACACATAACAATTATTCATGGATTAAACACATAAAAAATATTGCATACATCCTAGGGTTTCTATAATTTTTCAAAACCTAATTTTTTTTTCCGATGAACAGTAATTTTCGGGTGAACAATAACTATCGAATGAATAGTACTTTCGGATGAACAGTACTTCGAATGAACAATACTTTCGACCCAAAAAAAAAAATAAATAAAGGTTTTAAAATTAAAAAAAAAAAAAAAAAACTTAGAAACCTAAAAATATGCAATAATCAATTAACAATTCAATTTTATGTGTTTCGGTAATTAATTACACAATATTAACGGCTCATGATGCCACTGTTGGAATATTTATATCATAACAATTATACATAAACATATAAACATCATCAAAGCATGCAGCGGAAGTAAAGATCAAATATTTGTAATATAATTAACCGAATTAAAAGAATATGCGTACCTTAATGATTTCTAGCGAAACAAGAAATCAATCAAACAAGAACAAATTAAACCCTAAATTAGGGTTTAGTGAAATCGACTACTCCTTAGTCGAATAGGGAAAAGATCACAAACAAAAGTATGTTTGTCCTTCGTTCTTGTACACACGTATTACAAACGTTTCAATGAGAAAAGCTAGGTTCTTGATTACAATAGATTAACCAAACACTTTTTAATGCTCAAGGTTACTCGCAAATCCCTTTCTTGGGGCTTCACTTGTCGACCTATGAACAAGGGAGGAGAAAAGAAGAAATTTGGTCTTCTATTGAAATCAAATGTACCAAGGGATGAATAGATAGGGATGTATTTATACTGTTATGGTTGAGATCAAGTTTACAATGGTTTCCGATGTGGGATTCCATTGTTTGGCCATAAACAAGCCCAAGAGAGGATTTCTAGAACCTTCTCTCGTCTCGTTTCATTTTCTTCGTATCCCGTTGACATTTACCGACCGTTAGTCAATTCCATTAATTACCTAACGCTCTTTAGTTGTTTATTGTGAATTTAATAATTAAACATAACTTATTATATTAATTATTAAAACATTGCAACTTATACGTAAAGTGTGCAATCCCGAAGTCTCGTGTTCAAATCCGGTCATACTCTATTAATTTTATATCCACAAAACTAACAAACTCTACATGTCTACGGAGTATGATTTTTAAAAAGTTATTGGTCCATAATGTTTTTTTCTTTCAAAAGGCAATTTTTTTTTAAAGAAAACAAACTAACAATAACCTGGTATTACATGAAATTAACATGACTTTTAACGATCAATTCTAAAACTACAATATCCATGATCGACCTTAAAACCTACAAATACATTGTGATAAAACAAAGCCGAAATAAAGACGAAGTCAAACACATTACAGGCGATCCTCAACCTTCAAACCTACAAATAAAGACAAAGTCAAACTCTATTTTGCATCTTGACATATCATATGTCTTAGTACAGTTTTTGTCTAATCATCATATCAGAGCCCATTGTTACGATCCTTAACAAGGAGTCTTCCATGTAAATCTCAACAAGATTTATTGTTTGTACTTTTAGTTTACGCAGGTTATAATTCAATCTATCTTCAATAGATTCATGATTCAAGGTGTATACGATTTCTTAAGAAATATTCAATAATCCAAGACACGGTATGTTATTATCAGAATTTCTTTCTTAATATATGCCAACAACATATAAGAATAAGCAAATTGTATTTCTCCCACTATATAAAACGTCCTCGCTAAGGTGACCGTTTTAAGAAGAAGTTTTATTAGTCTAACTTTCATATTCATAATATGTAGTTACGAATATTCATTTAAGACTTTCACATAGTTAGTCCAAGTTCATCTTTCATCACAAAGATGTACTATTAAAAATGTACTATTTCCTTGTAGCTTCACTACACACAACAATGAGGGCCAATCCCCCTCATTTTATCTGTCACGTCAGCTTTCTTTTTCCGACGACCTACAGGCGATTAGTTGCCACAGTAAGGACGACCTTGATATTTTTTTTTCAACCCTTTTCAACTAACAAAATTTAATTTCGTTACATGTTTTTTTTCTTTTCCCTCTTTTATAAAAGAACAAATTTGCAAATAATATTTAAAAAATTACAAAACTAAAATTAAAAAAATGGGGCGATCGATCAAGTGTGATTCCATGCCACAGTAGAGACGATCGAGTGCGATTGACGAATTGATCGATCGATTGCTTCTTACTCTGTGTAGCCTAAAGATCAACCAGATTTCAAATTTCGTTATCTTTTAATTGACTTCATTTATGTATCCTTTTCAACAAGCGATATAATGAATTTGCATTCAATTTATCCTTAAGAAATGAATAGATTCTAAGTGCAGTGGGTACTCTGGAGCCATGGCTTCGTGCCATGACTCAAAATTCCTTTCCACGTCAGCAAAAATCTCTATGGCACCAGAAATCTCACGGCACCACATTCTGGGCGGTACCCACGGCACCAGAAAATGTGGTGCCGTCGTCCATTTTTTTTTTCTTTTTTACATAAAATAAAACATACACAATATAACTAAAATAAACTTCATTACATTAAAAAAAAACACACACCTCTAGTAGAAAAAGGCCGATTCGAAAGCTACCGTCGAAGCTTGGACCGCTAATGAATTCTATTGGTATGACAAATTTTGTTTGATACAACTTTTCGGATAACAATTAAGGCCCAAAAAAATTTAGCTGATCCAATGAATTCTGTTATACCCAAAGCCCAACACTTAAACCTAAACACTAGTTATAAAATACACTACCCTAACCCTAATCACTCGCAGTCACTTAAAAAAACAGATCTCACTCTTGATGTCTCCAAACACAATAAGAGAAAATCCGTCCCTTCTTTTTTGTAAACCAAAGGCAACAACCAATAATTATCTTGTTTCTTTTCTATTGAAAACCACGAACCACAAGTACCCTACGTGACTTTTTGTTACAGTTACTTCAAGATTTTTTCAAAAGTGTCTCAGGTAGGTATTTATGTTTTGAAAAAACCGGATAAAACCTATTATTTTCCAACGGTTATCATCTTTCATTATACCTACTTTTTGTGCTACTCAAACACAGATAAAAAAGAAAAAAAAAAAAAAAAGAAAAGAAATAATCTATGGCGTGGGCTAGTGGCTACGGCGCCAGCCATCATGGCGCGACCGGCAGTACCGTGCGCCGTCGGCCATGGTTGGCTGGTGGCCATGGCTTGAGCCATCAGCGAAGGGTACCCTGTGCTCTAAGGAATCCCATAAGTCATACATCTCATCTACAATGAGAAGGCATCTTTTAGAAGATTTGAACTTGTGGTATACGTTTTCAGTATTCTTAAGCACAACGCTTTATGTTTAGCCAAAGAATATGTCTTGGCTAGTTTCTTTCGAAGGTGTTGTGTCTTGAATTTTTTCAAAATCCTAGATTGCTCCCTCTTACTTTAGCAACTTTCTTAAGTAATATGAACAATTACAACTTTTACTTGGGTAACATCCCAAGCTATACCTAATATAGTATCTTTATTGACCTTCCTTTTGAATCATTATGAGGATGTGTACAACATACATCATGCTAATAAGACATTTTCTCAAGCAGTGGTGGTGTAAAATTTTATGTTTAAGTTAGATTAACATATTTAACATTTGACAACATCAATGGAAAAGTAATGTTGTAGTGTTCTACTTTTATTGTTCTTAAATGGAACATAATATGCAACACATATCTATCTAACAAGAATCTGGGACCTTCAACTGTAATAAGTGAAGATACCCCTTTTTTTCAATTTAAGCAAACAACATTTCTTAATCCGAATAAGGTTACAATTTCAAATAAAATAATCAAGTTAAACAACTTGAATAATCAGGCATATAAGTTTAGCAACAGGGTATGTAACAAGTTATTTAGTTAACAACCATATAAGATAAGATTTGTGTTCATGTGGTGAACACGTTTAAGTGATAAACAATAGACACCAATTAAATTGTGACAAGCGGCACATTTTGTTGACATGTAAAAACTAGTTGGTAATTTAAAGAAAAATTATATGATAATTAAAAAGGGTAAATTAGTAATCAACACTCCCCGTGAATATCTCATATATCCCCTAAAATGCATATCAGGTTCTATATTCTCTCTCCCTCAATTTCAACCGCCGCTCCTACCTTCCTTTCACAAATGCTGAAATCGATTTGATATGTTTTTTTCGAAGTAATCTGTTCAATATTTGATATGTGAACCAATTTCATTTATGATTTTTCACTTGATTCGATCCTTTTTTTTCAGCGACCTCGTTCACGGTAATAATTTTTTATTTCAAATTTGTGATGTGGTTTTCGTGTGATTCGATTTTTAGTTGAACCTTTCTTGTTGGTGACTTCCGTTTTCATGGTAATAATCAAAGTTAAAAACTCTTTCAACGGCAGCCACCGCTAAGTCCGAACCTTAGGCTAAGAGGAATGGGGCTACTTCACTCCCGATTAAGCCCCTAATCGCCCCAAAGTTGCCCCAAACACCGCCCCCCCTAGGCGATTAGGCCCTTCTTCATCTTCAGGCGTTCCATATGGATCGCCCCTTTTTTTTTTTACCCAGTTATTGTTTGCCACGTGTACAAGGTTTATATTACTCCACTTATTGTCTGCCACGTGTCGTGAGTCGCCCCACCCTCCTAAGTAGCCCCACTCCCCTTTTTTTTTGAGGCTACCCAACTTGCTGACTCAGCGCCACATGGCGCGAGTCGCCCCTTAATTGAGTAGTCTCACTCCCTTCAGTCTTAGCCGCTGCTTTTAGATATGAACCCTTCTCGGGTATCATTATTTTTGAAGACTAGTGATCTTGTTAAATATCTCGGTCTCGGTTAGAAGACGATTGATTTGTTTATTGACGAGTGGGATACCGCAAAGCATAGCGTTGAAGTAAAAACCTGCGACTCCTTCGGATGTGGAGTCAAATCTTCCGGATAAGGTCTTGCTGAGGTTCCGAAGTACCTACACACAAGAGACACTCACGTTAGGCTCGCCCCGGGTGTTGTTCCCAGGACCAAGCTCCGGCGTGAGGATAAGTATGGGTAATCCGAAAGACTCCAATAGTAATTGAGAATAAATGCTAAAGGTAAAAAATTCTCTTCAAAGTAGTAAATGAGCTAGGTATTTATACTACCCAGCTACAGTACTTGAAACGGCGGCGACGGATTTTCCGGAATCGTGTCGCAGACACAATCCCGTAAATCCTGGGGCGGTGGCGGCGGCGTTTGCTGTTGTCATCTGTCCAAAAGGTAATGCCACATGTCCCATTGCTTGAGATTACCCTGGTCGGATGAACTAGGTACTCTCCGAGCGTTCTTTCGAAGGATTTCCGCGTCGACCGGACGTCCGGACAAGATAGCCCATCCGGACACATACGCCAACATGTCCCCCCCAGTATCATAGTATCGGTTAAGCCGATAGTGTGATACTTTGAAAAATTTAGAATTCTATTTTGATATTTCCGAGGGGCTTAATCCGTTAGGCTTGAGTATGTTGGGTGCCATGTATAACCTGCCAAAACTCATTATGGCTTCGTTTTAAGGAGTGCCGCCTTTTTTATTGTATGCGTAAGATGTAGACACGTGTGCACACGTTTCATCGTATGGACGAGATGATGCCACGTCAGCGTCTGACAATGCACGACATTTCGCGTCCCTTCTTTTCCCTATAAATAGTGCCATTTCCATCGTTTTTACCACTGTAGTTTCTGCTCTCTGACACGTCCTCCACAGTACATTTTCGAGCGAGCTTTTCTAATTAATCTGATCGACTTCTGCGCTGTTGTTCGTCCTCAGAGGTACGTTCCGAACCATCTATACTTTGTATTTTCCTAGTTGTTCGGCTATATCCCCTTTCCCTTCGGTTGAGCCATGTCGAATTCTCCTGCCCCAACGCCTGAGGAAGATACCCAAGAAGTAGGGGAGTTTCTTCCAAAATTTGATATCCAAAAGTATACCTCTCGGATGGACGAAGGGGCTGTATTTGTGGTGATGATGGAATTCGGTATACCTGAGGACTTACGCCCAAGGTTACCTCCGAAGGACATGACGATGGATGAGTTACCGAATGATGCTATTGGTTTGTACTTGGAGTATTTTTACGAGGGCGGACTGAGCGTGCCTTTCTCCACATTTTTACTAGATGTCATCTGGTATTACAAGGTACATATTTCCCAGCTGGTTCCGTTAGGCTTACACCGTGCGACGCTTTTTGAGGTGTATAGCCGAAGCCTGCATATCACCCCAACCACTTCTCTATTCAGAGCATTCTACAAGTTAAGCAAGCAAGGTCACTGGTTCTCCTTTGAGAAGAGGGGTCGTAAGGAGAAAAGGGTTTGCTTCAGGGAGATTTTGACCGGTCTGAAGGGTTGGAAACATAATTTTTTTCTGATAGACAGAAGAGCTATCCCGTTTGCAATGCCTTGGAGGCACCATGACTCCGACATCTCGGACCCCTTTTCGAAGGGCGAGTTTAATGTTGAAGATGCCGAAAGGCTGTCCGAGAATGTGATTGATATTATTCATATATATCCATATATAACTATATATATATATATATATATATATATATATATATATATATATATATATATATATATATTATATATATATATATATATATATGTTTATTTCTAACTGTCTTGCCTTTTTACTTTCCGCAGCTATAACAATGTCTGAGTATTTAATCAAACCGAAAATCCGAAAGGGTGCTTCCATGGTGAAAGGGGATGAATACAGTGAGGGTCAAACCCACGAGCTACATGTGACTACTCCGGCCTCCTCAAATGCTGAGATTCCCGAAAAATGGCCGAACTGAGGAGGGTCGAGCTGGCTGGCGAAAAGGTCCTGGAGGCCAAACGTAGAAAGCAGGAACAAGCTGCCGCCCGACTGGTTCATCAGTCCCAGCAGGGAGTGGGAGCCAGAAAGACAAGGGTTCGCGTCCTGCGTGGCGAGGGAGGAAGCGGTGTGATCCGTCCGGCCAAACGGATCAGGCCGACAGGGGATATCCACGTGGTGGATCTGGATCAAGACTCTTCGGAGGCCATTCCTAACCCTGCCCCCATTTGGTCATTGCGTCCGGAGGAGACGAGGAAAAGACCGGAGGTTGCCGAGGGTGCGGGCCCCGTGTTTAAAGCTGCTGAAGTTGGTAAGCTATTCGAATGCGTTTATCTTGTGTATTTTTCTTTTCTTCTCTCTCTCTTTCTTTATATATATATATACATATATATATATATATATATATATATACATATATATATATATATATATATATATACATATATATATATATATATATATATATATATATATATATATATTATCACTGATGGTCATGTTGTTTACTCTTCTTTCAGGAGGTTCTTATGCTACCGCTTTCGGCCGTGGCAAGGAAAAGGTCACAGGTGATGATGATCCGGAAGCCTTGTTTGTCCCGGCGTGGTCGATCAAGAAAGATGACCGTTTGGATGGCTGGAAAGTCTGCAGGGACTTAATGTTGAATCTGCCTACTCCCCGAGAGGAGTCATATCTGGAAAGCTTGGGTGATGCGGAGGCTGCTCAGAGGGCCTGGGTGTTGTTGGGCCGGGGGGCCACAGCTCAGTCGGATATCCTATTCCGATTTGAGTCCCTCCTTCAGGAGTACAAGGAATTGTACCGCACCCATGAAAAGTGCGGGAATGCGGCCCAAGAGGAGGAGAGCTTCAGAAACTGAGACACGAGCATACTAACTGTATGGTGAGAGAGTCGGAGCTAATGGGTCGTATTACAGAGCTGGAGCAGGAGAGGGATGAAGAGAGGAAGGTTTCTGCGGAGCGGATCAGTGTGTTGGAAGCTGTGTTGGATGAGACCAAGGTTAAACTTGGTAAGGAAGAGAAAGAAAATTCAGAACTTCATCAGGAGAGAAAGGACCTGGCCGTCAGACTGGGCCAAACGAAAATGGAACGGTTTAAGGTGGTGAAAGAATTTATTCCAGAAATGGTCCGCCGGCTTTTGGATAGTCACGAGTACAAACAACGCTTGGCTGTTCCCTTCAGTCTCTCTTGTCAGTCCGGATTCTTAGATGGTGCCTCCCTGGACTGTTCGCCGGGGGATGTAGCTAAGGTTCTGGAAAAGGTGGAGAACTTGGACATGGAAGCCGAAGAAAAATTCCAGCCTTTGTATGACGGACTCTTTGTTGTGGAATATCCAAATGTCAAGAAAATCAGTAATGCTTACCACAAATCTCTTGCCGAAATAATGGATATATTTCCTGACCCCGCTCCATTCAGGCCCATCGAGACTACCGGACCTGTTCCCGAGGTTGCTTCCACCGAAGGACCCTCTGTTGAAGATACTACCGCGGAGGAAAATGTCGATGCTCCCTGAAAATAATTGTTTGTTTGTAACGTCTGGGTGTCTCCGTTTTGACTACGGATTCCAGCCACTCCGGATGTTATGTGAAGCTTTTTAAATCCTTGTTACTTTGGCAACAATCTTTGGTAAATGTAAGGCATTGGGGCCGTTAGACTAGGTTTGTGAATAATTACAATGGTTCGGATGAATGTAATAACTTATGAACTGCATGAGTCGTATGCTATTTTGTATATCTTTTGGAATTGTCTGTGCCAGTTGCTTCTTTAGTTACAAAATGTGCTGCATTTTTTTTCTTTTGCATTATATTACCTGTGTTCCGCGATGACTCGCTCCTTTGGTTGGCACGACCACCTTACTTTGTGCCTTCTAAAGATTTGAGACTATATGGCCCTTCGGCCTGTTTGCCTTGGCCAGTTGTGCGGCAACCCCTTTTTGGGTGTCGTTCGGCCTTTTTGCCATAGTTGTGCAGCGACCCCTTTTTGGGTATCGTTTGGCCTTTTTGCCATAGTTGTGCGGCGACCCTTTTTTGGGTGCCGTTCGGCCTTTTCGCCTTAATTGTGCGGCGACCCCTTTTTGGGTGCCGTTTGGCCTTTTTGCCATAGTTGTGCGGCGACCTCTTTTTGGGTGTCGTTCGGCCTTTTTGCCATAGTTGTGCGGCGACCCCTTTTTAGGTGTCATTTGGCCTTTTTGCCATAGTTGTGCGGCGACCCCTTTTTGGGTGTCGTTCGGCCTTTTTGCCATAGTTGTGCGGCGACCCTTTTTGGGTGTCGTTCGGCCTTTTTGCCATAGTTGTACGGCGACCCCTTTTTGGGTGCCGTTCGGCCTTTTTGCCATAGTTGTATGGCAACCTCTTTTTTTGTATGAACCATCTTTTAACATTGACCACTGATCTCCGGAGGTCGCGAGCCTCTCGGAGGGGTCACTTTCGGCTTATGTTCAGAATGTAATGAGTGATGTAAGAACATGATATGTAGAGAAAATTGCTCTCCTTTAACGGTGGGATAGCTGCATTTGTCATTCAATTAGTCAATCAAGTTCTTTCGGTCGTTACATTAGATATATTAGTCATACATTTACAAAAAACACTTTCTAAGGTTGACGGCATGCCATGTTCGTGGCACTTCTTTCTCCTCCATCGTTTCCAATTTGTATGATCCGGTCTGGTATGCTTCCACGACCCGGTACGGTCCTTCCCAATTGGGTCCCAGCTTTCCTTGATTTTCGACCCTGCTTGCCTCGTTCCTTCGGTACACAAAATCACCTACCTTGAACGACTCAGCGCGAACCCTTCGGTTGTAGTATTGTTCTATCTTCTTCTTATATTTCGCTTCCCGGATTGCAGCCATCTCTCTTCGCTCTTGTAGCATGTCGAGGTTTAGGCAGATTCCCTCATCGTTTTCCTTTTCTTCTGCTACCATGGTCCGGAAGGTTGGCATTCCTATTTCCGCCGGGATAACCGCTTCACTACCATACGTGAGGCTGAATGGTGTTTCGCCATTGCTTGTCTTCAGAGAGGAACGGTGCGCCCACAAGATGTTTGGCAACTCGTCCACCCATCTGGCTCTCTCTCTGTCGAGTCTTGATTTGAAACCTTTCATAAGACTCTTGTTCGCCCTTTCGACTAATCCATTTGCTTGGGGATGAGCCACAGCCGTGTTTATTTGGGTTATATTCAACCTCTCGCACCAACTCTTGAAGGGATCATGAATGAAGTTGCTCCCGTTGTCCGTCACTATCACTTTCGGCAATCCGAAACTACACACTATGTTTTCCCAGACAAACTTTTTGACATCTTTCCCGGTTGTTCGAACCAACGGCTTAGCCTCCATCCACTTAGTGAAATAGTCGATTGCCAAAATAACAAACTTGATTTTCCCCGGAGCTTTTGGCAGAGGTCCCAACACGTCCATACCCCACTGGTAGAATGGCCATGGGGCCATGATTGAAGTCATTACGGTTTTTGGGAGCTTCGGAATAGGTGCGTGTATCTGACAAGAATCACATTTCTGAATCACTTCTCTAGTGTCCCGGTGCATAGTTGGCCAATAATATCCTTGCCGCATCAACTTCGCCACCACGGACCGTGGCCCGGAGTGCATCCCACATGCTCCTTCGTGCACTTCCCGGATTATGTAATTTGCCTGAAGTGGTTTGACACATCTTAACATTGGGCCCAAGTAAGATTTTTTGAAAAGCACATCGTTAACTAGAGTGTACTGGTTTATTTTCATCCGGAGAGCTCGAGCCTCGTTCTGGTCCTCCGGCCAGAAGCCTTCTTGCTTACACCGAATGATTGGGGTCATCCAGTTTTCTTCTTCTTCCTCCACAATGGCGTTAACGACTTCCTCTTCCGTCGACGGCTTCTCTAAGACTTCCACAAGGATTTCCTTCGTCAAATGATCGAATGCCACGGATGCCGGCTTACTAAGTATATCTGCCTTCTGATTCTGTGCTCTCGGAATGTTCCTAATTTTGAATTGGTCGAAGCATGCAATATGTTCTTTGGCCTTGGCTGGGTATTGTATCATGCTGTCTTTGTATGCCACGAAGTCCCCATTAATCTGGCTTGCCAGCAGATTAGAATCCATCCTGACTTCTAACACTTGCACCTTCATCTTCCGGGCAATTCTTAGACCCACTAGTAAGGCTTCGTACTCCGCCTCATTGTTGGGGCTCTTAAAGTTTAGCCGAATGGCATAATTATACTCAGTTTGGTCCGAACTGATTAATACCAAACCTGCCTCGGCGCCTGATTTACTAGACGCTCCGTCGGTGTATAACACCCATTGCTCCTGGTCGGAGATGTTACATATCTCCTTGCCCCCTTCCTTCAAAACCTGGTTGGATGTGATCAGTGGTATCTCCGTTATGAAGTCTACTAGGACCTGTCCCTTAACCGCATTTCGGGGCACATACGTGATGTTGTAAGCCCCTAGTTCCACAGTATACTTGGCTAGTCTCCCGGATGCTTCTGCCTTGTTCAGTATCTGCTTGATGGGTTGATCAATGATAACTTTTATCGGTTGAGCTTCGAAATATCTCCTAAGTCTTCTTGATAAGTGTAGCAAAGTCAAAGCTAATTTCTCAACCGGAGCATAATTCTTTTCGGCCTCATGTAACGTTCGGCTAACGTAAAGTACCAGGATTTGCCTCCCCTCCCTTTCTACCAAAAGTACCCCGCTCATTGCTTCCTTTGATGTCGCCAAGTATACATACAAGTCTTCCTTCGGTTTTAGAGTTATCAGGTAGGGAAGCTCGAGGATCATCTTTCTCATCTCTTGAAAAGCCGATTCGGCCTGTTCCGTCCAGTAGTACTCGTCGTGATTCTCCTTCGTGATATTTTTCAATGTGTCGAAAAACGGAAGCGTTCTTTCTGCCGACCTGGATAGGAAACGGTTTAGAGCTGCCAGCTTGTCGCTTAAACTCTGCATTTCTTTGAGCGACTTTGGAGATTGCATATCCGCAATGGCCCTCACTTTCTTCGGATTTGCTCTAATCCCTTCGGATGTTACCATGTACCCCAGAAACTTTCCTTCTTCCACCCCGAAGGAACATTTCTTCGGGTTCAATTTCATATTGTTCCTCCGGAGATTCTCAAACGTTTCTGCAATGTCGGCCAACAATTCTTTTTCGGTCTTGCTTTTTATCACCATGTCGTCCATATACGCCTCCAGATTTCTCCCTATCTGCGACCTGAAGGCCGAGTCTACCAGCCGTTGATACGTGGCTCCGGCATTCTTTAATTCGAACGGCATTTTGGTATAACAGTATGTCCCATGTTCGGTATAGAAAGCTGTCTTCTCCTTATCATCCTTTGCCATTTGTACCTAATGGTATCCCTTATAAGCATCTAGGAAGCACTTGTGCCGAAATCCCATGACCGACTCTATCTTCCAATCAATCTCCGGTAACAGATAATAATCCTTTTGACAGGACGAGTTGAGATTCTTGAAGTCGATACACATCCTCCAACTACCGTCGGACTTCTTTACCAACACCGGGTTTGAAATCCATGTAGGATATCGCACCGGCCGAACTATCCCGGCTTTCACCCATTCTTTCACCTCTTTGGTTATGGCCTGATCTTTTTTCGCCGAAAAAGTTCTTTTCTTTTGCGCTACCGGTCGGTCTTGGACATTCACGTTCAGCATATGTTCTGTAATTCGCCGTGGTATTCTCGTCATATCCGAAGGCTCCCAGGTAAATACGTCTTGATTGTTCTTTAGTAGCGTAATCAACTGCCTCCTGCATTCCGGGGAGAAATTTCCTCCGATGGTTACCAGTTGATCCGGGTATGCCGGATGTACCATCACCTCCTTTGTCTTCCCCGCCAAGTCCCATGTTACTTCGGCATTCTAAGGCTCATTCTTCGTCTCTCTTTCCACCATCTGTTTTTCCTTCAATTTACGGCATTCCGAAATTATGACTGACCGAGTGACTAACGTTGCTACGCCTCTCGAAGTAGGAAATTTCATCATTGAGTGAATAGTTGAGGGGATGGCCCGTAGCTTTTTTAATCCGGAGCATTCTAATATGATATTGTACGGGGAAAGAGACCTTACCATGGCGAATTTCATCATAGTTTTATGGAACAAACCTTGAATTCCGAAACAAACTTCCAGTTCTATCTTCCCCAACGGCCTAATGGATTCCCCAGCGAATCCTATCAAAGGTGTATTGGTTTCTTTCAGTCGGGCCTTGTTGGAGGGGCACAAGTGCTCAAAACAGTGCTCATACATTACTTCCACCGAAGCGCCTTGGTCCACATAAACCCTTCATATCATATAACCTTCTTCTTCGGCCTCAACTATTAAAGGCTCGTCCGAAACATCTCCAGGAAGGATGGATGGGAAACTGATCGGGGCACTCATCCAATCCTCTGCTGTGTCTGCCATTTTCCGTTTTCCTGCGGCCACTGGACTCCGAATCATATTAATGATCTTTCATTTATTTTCATGATTATGTCCTCTTTGCGGTATAGGACCAGCCATTCTGAACTTCTGGTAGATCGAATAGTAGGTCCCACGGATGGTGCGCCAATTTGTTGAAGTAAAAACCTGCGGCTCCTTCGGATGTGGAGTCAAGTCTTCCGGATAAGGTCTTGCTGAGGTTCCGAAGTACCTACACACAAGAGACACTCACGTTAGGCTCGCCCCTAGTGTTGTTCCCAGGACCAAGCTCCAGCGTGAGGATAAGTATGAGTAATCCGAAAGACTCCAATAGTAATTGAGAATAAATGCTAAAGGTAAAAAATTCTCTTCAAAGTAGTAAATGAGCTGGGTATTTATAATACCCAACTACAGTACCTGAAACGGCGGCGATGGATTTTCCAGAATCGTGTCGCAGACACAATCCCGTAAATCCTGGGGCGGTGGCGGCTGCGTCTGCTGTTGCCATCTGTCCAAAAGGTATTGCCACCTGTCCCATTGCTTGAGATTACCCTGGCCGGATGAACTAGGTACTCTCCGAGCCTTCTTCCGAAGGATTTCCGCGTCGACCGGACGTCCGGACAAGATAGGCCGTCCGGACACATACGCCAACACATAGACGGTTGTTTTGTAATTGTTGTTGATTCGCCCGATATAGCAACATTGGAATATAGTTGTATCTTTTTTCTTGGTTTTTGTTAACGCAACAGTTGATATTTGCTTAGAAACCGTGGGTCTACTAGTTCTTATTTATGCATCAGTTGATATTTACTAGTATGTATTATTCATTGTGCTTACAAAATAAAAGTGGCCATTGATGTGTTGGATGATGCATGTTCAAAATGATACAATATAGCAGTTGATACTCGTTCAAGGTGGCACACATTTCGGGTTACTATTTGTTAGAGATGATACAATTTGCTTTTAATACTTATATGTTGCAAACTATCTGTGTTAGACATAATTGGTGTTTCATTGCAAATGTAGCAAAAGAGTTAGCGTGTCACTATAAATGAGTTAGCGTGTCACTATAAATTAAATGTAACATGAAACTAAGTGTGTCACAAACTTAGTGTGTCACTATAAATGTATTTTGACACTAAATGTGTCAAAAGACTTTGTTTGTCACTAAAAATATGTCTTAAAAATTTATGTGTCATTACTAATGTATCACAAAATTTAATGTGTCACTAACTATGTGCTAAATTTTTAATGTGTCAGTATATAACTATCAAGAAACTTAGTGTGCCACTACAAATGTGTCAAAAAAATTAGTGTGCCGCTACGTAATAAACGTTTTAAAAATAAAACAAGCTGATTATTTGTTTTTCAAATGTGTAACAAAATTTTATTTATATTGTCAAAATTTTCAAATAAAAACTAATGCCTATAATATAATAATAAAAGAATATCATAAAATTAATTAATGTGTATCAAGTAATTTATCATTGAAGTCGTTAAAAAAAATTTATCATTGAAGACGCATAATGCTCTACGAGAGTCTACGTATATGGAGTTAAAAAGTGTAAGAATGGAAAAATTGAATTCTAAGTTGTGGATCAACGTATAAACAATTCCATGGTGTTTTTCTTATTTACTTGATTTGACTTTCTCAAATCAAATCACCTGCTAAATTAGTTTTATCAAATTGGTACATGATGCCATTCATTTTTTAGTTTAATACAAATATGCCACTCATTTAATAAGATTTTAATCTTATCAATAATGTTTGATCTAATGGTCCACAATTGTGACTATTATTGCTTATTTAAAGTGTATACACAATAACGCCCCCTATAAGATAAAAGTTTATCTTTAATAACTCCAATACCAAAATGTTATAAAATCAAAGAGGGCAACTATGTTCAACAAACATCGCCTCTAAATAAGGAGACGGAATAAAAACCAAGAAACAAAAATTATTCAATGCCTTAAACAAAGCACTAATAACAATTGTTTTAAAGAATACAAAATAAAATCAAGTAATCATCTTGATCTTTGTTGGGTTTTATATATTTCATAGATTTGATGATCAAAAACAAAAAGAATGAAACACAAGGATTACTGAAAAGATAAGCAAAATACACCAAGTATATTCTACTGCTAGGCATAAAAGATTCTACTGCTAGAGTATTTTATTCTACTGCTAGAGTATTTTATTCTACTGCTAGTGTATTGTTGAAGTCTGATCAAGTTATAACGAGCAGTACTAACTTAAGTTAGTACTGCTGGTGCAAAGAAGGTAGCAGTTAGTACTGCTTGTGCAAAGAAGGCAGCAGTTAGTACTGCTAGTGCAAACACAGATACATGTTGTATCTTAATAACTGACACACACAAGCAAGTAGTAGATAAGACTTATCAAATTTGTAATGATCTCCTTTGTTGTATAAAAGGGAGATCTTAGCTTAGAAGTTAAGTATTTCTTTGTGCTTCACTAGAGTGTTTTTGTGAAGTCACCAGGGTGGTTAGAAGTTAATCACCAGAGTGTTTTACTGTGCTTAGAACTCAAAACACAAAGTGTGTTACAAATGTAAAACATCAAACAGTGAGTGTGTGTGGGAACATCAGACAAGGGGTCTGATGTTGTTAGGTTTGTTTAGCCTCAAGGATCTTTGATCCTTGATTAAAGTGTAATCGTGCTATATTTGATCACATAGCATTAGGGCTGATTTTATAACAAAGAGAAAGTTTGGCAAAACCTTGTTGTGATAGTATTGATTCTTTCATTTGAATATTCCGCCAATATTATCATTATGCTTATCATAGTTTACCCTAGATCAAGGTCTAAACAACCTAGAGTCCAAAAACGGTTCAGAAAACTTATATTAAGTGTGTGCTCTATCTTTATTAAAGTTTTCACAAATGGTATCAGAGAGGGGGGGCTCTCGATCTAGGATGTTACAAGGTTTTAGTTGAAGAAAGAAGAAAAATTCGTTTTTGGTTTTTCTTTCGAAGAATTCTCTGTTTACACACACAAAGGGGATGAATTGCACACTAAAGAGAGTTAGGATTATGTTCTTAAAGGTTTAAAGGCTTGTTTTTATTTGTTCTTACTGAAGAAGAAGGTTATTTGTTACTTATTTGAAGATGAAGTGGAATTTTTAAAGGTTGTGTTTTATCATACCTTTTGTGAGAAGGTAACTTGTTCGTTCGTTCAAGTGACTACAAATTGACAAACACTTAAAGGAGTTACATTGTAGTGCTTAGTGTCTCATTGAAGATGAGTTTATTTTCAAGAGACTGCGGTCTCCCTATACATGGGTATACGTTCGAAGTAAGTTTTAGTACAGGACATAAGACACAAGGTTGGTTTATTCTACTTCAGCATCAAATTGTTAATGAGTGGTTTTCTTCATCATTCATACAGCCTACAGATTTGAAGAATCATAAAGATGGTTAACACATGGATTTTAGGGGAAGTATATTATGATGTGTTTAATCATATTAGGTTCGTGCATCACCATAGGGGAAGTTTTTACTGGTTACATTTCCTATTTATTGATAACAAAAAAGGGAAGAGATATTGTGGTGGATGGCATGATTAAGGGGAAGACAGATTGTTTCATTCATGGTGAGATTTAGTTATCTCAATTTCTCTACTTCGTCTAGGAAAATTCGTACAAGAATGTGTTTGTTTTGTAATCATCAAATAGGGGAAGATTGTTGGGTTTTATATATTTCAAAGATTTGATGATCAAAAACAAGAAGAATGAAACACAAGGATTACTGAAAAGATAAGCAAAATACACCAAGTAGATTCTACTGCTAGGCATAAAAGATTCTACTGCTAGAGTATTTTATTCTACTACTAGTGTATTGTTGAAGTCTGCTCAAGTTATAACGAGCAGTACTAACTTAAGTTAGTACTGCTGGTGCAAAGAAGGTAGCAGTTAGTACTGCTTGTGCAAAGAAGGCAGCAGTTAGTACTGCTAGTGCAAAGAAGCTACTGCTGAGAAGATAAATGAGTGACTCATACTACTGCTTAATGGATAAAGATGAAAAAGATATTTTGTGTATAAGAGTCAATTATATACGGTAGATAATATCTTTCATATGTGTTCAGTCAACAAGTTGTAAATACAGATACATGTTGTATCTTAATGACTGACACACACAAGCAAGTAGTAGATAAGACTTATCAAATTTGTAATGATCTCCTTTGTTGTATAAAAGGGAGATCTTAGCTTAGAAGTTAAGTGTGTCTTTGTGCTTCACTAGAGTGTTTTTGTGAAGTCACCAGGGTGGTTAGAAGTTAATCACCAGAATGTTTTACTATGCTTAGAACTCAAAACACAAAGTGTGATACAAATGTAAAACATCAAACAGTGGGTGTGTGTGGGAACATCAGACAAGGGGTCTGATGTTGTTAGGTTTGTTTAGCCTCAAGGATCTTTGATCCCTAATTAGAGTGTAATCGTGCTATATTTGATCACATAGCATTGGGGCTGATTTTATAACAAAGAGAAAGTTTGGCAAAACCTTGTTGTGATAGTATTGATTCTTTCATTTGAATATTCCGCCAATATTATCATTATGCTTATCATAGTTTACCCTAGATCATGGTCTAAACAACCTAGAATCCAAAAATGGTTCAGAAAACTTATATTAAGTGTGTGCTCAATCTTTATTAAAGTTGTCACAAATGATGCCATCATGCAACTCCCAGCCTTCTTATCCATATCACTCATTCCAAACTCCTGAACATCATTGCAAAAGCAAACTTCCATTAGTAACGATTACTAATAAAATTTTAGTAAATAGTAATTTATGTCCCATCATGAACATACCTGATGTGCTAGACTTATGAGTCCTAGCAACATTTTATTCTTTCAAATCATGTTCGGTTGACCACCTCTTAGGCTTTTTGTCTTGGTCCATTAGCAGCAATGCTCCAACTTTGGGAATGTACATCCAATTGGAAGTTCCAATTTTTCAATCGAATCCGATCTATTGGAATATCACAATGTTCCATGTGAAAGTCATGTGCTTCCATAGGCATGAACCTCATGATAGTCTCAACAAGACTAACGTTTAGTTTGCGGAAACCAAACCTATCTAGCCGTTCCATATAGTCCTTCAGGATATCGGATGAAAGCCGAAATCCCTCTGATGATCGACGAGTATGTAGCATGTCTACGAACTCCATGGTTTCTTCCAAAGCTTGTTTGTGATATATGCCTTTAATGATGTACACCATATCGAAAACATTGTGTCCCACCAATAAGCTGCGAAGCTCAGGGTTGACGCTTTTGAGTATCACATTTCTGATGTCCTTATCATCGTTTATAGAGGACCAATAGACATCTTCCTCCATCGAACTACTTTTGAAAGTAGGTGGACGTGTCAATGGAGCTTTGAATATATATGACTTACCTTCACTGGCCAAGATAACCTTGAGTCTCTCGCTATGTAGCATTGGGACGGGTACGGCATCCGGGTACGGGGATGATACGGGTACGGGCAACGGCAAAAATCAAAAATCCAAGATACGGGTACGGCAATAAAAAAATATTAAAAAAATAGAAAATATATTAAAGAAATTCCAAAATAGATATATATTGATGTTCCAAAAATACTAAATCTTCCAAAGTAATTAATTATCAATAATCAAATCATTTTGGGCAAACCGGTTTCGGTTGTTATTTCCGGTTCGGTTCATGAACCGGTTTTTTTGTGCACCTCTACTTAGCATGATTTGAATATAAACTAATAAACTTGTAAGATGGTCCATTACATCTGTTCTTTTGAAAATAGTCCATTACATTTCACTTGTAATAATAACTGCAAACATTTCCACTGGCCCATAAAGCCCAACACATAAACCCATATCACATCCAACATAAAACCCTAATCACACATCACAAACACTTGTGCGGCTATTTACATCTTCCAGAGTTTCGTTTCATCAAAAACTGCAGAAATGGTGAATCAAAAGCATCACCACCCACAATGGGCTAGGAAACGTCGCCATCTTCTCTCTGCCGCCGTCCTCGGAATTTGGGACGTCCCCAAGCCGTTTCTCCGGCGTTTCCGTCCCCGGGAAGTCCCCGGAACGGGTACCCAGACCCTTCAGCCCTCCCTGTGCTTCATAGGTCTCTCGTACCAATTTTGAAAAGTGAGCCTGTTCAAGTTAACATCTCCCAACAAGAGACGTTCTAGGTGTGCAGCGTCAGATTGTAAAGTATTTGACATCTACAAAATATACGCATAAAGTTTAATTTTGTGATTAGATAATATAATTATCCTGCGAGGAATAAAACTACTTTTGCAGTTTATAACCCATATAAAATAAATTACCGAAAGGCTAAGACCCACTAATGATCCCACAACCACAGTAGGTGTTCCATAAACTGTGAGGGGTCTATTGGTATGTCGTAAGAGCATACGGTATGTTGACATGCTAGGTGAGTTAAACCTTAACTTGGAGCATGTTAAGGGCACGTTAACATTGCAGGGGGGGTGAGTTAAGGTCAAGGTTTAACATGTGAGTTACGCCCTCAACGCCACGTTAAAGGCATGCATCATTTAAAAAAAAAGAAAAAAAAAGAAAAAAGTCATTTCTGCCCCCTAAATGAAGGGGAGTTTTTGTAAATTTTTGTTGAGTTATGGTTGAGTTATGATAAAGGGTTTTTTTTGTGAGCTAAATGTGAACGGTTAAAGCTGATGTGGCGCTGACGTGACACTGGGTGAAAGTTTAACCCAATGTTAAGACACCCTATGCTCTAAGTGACTAGTTACATCAACAATGCAAGTCTTATATACTTATAGGACTTAGTCAATTACAGTCCAACAAACTTATAATTAAGAGAAAATTACTGTATTGGACATGCAACTACTGACATGTCTCCATTTGCCCAGACTTTTTCATTTTATCAAATATGCCCATACATCTTGCGTTAATCTTGACGCAAGGTACGCAAGATGACGTGGTTTCATCGTAGCCCTCCAAAAAACGTCCAAAAAAAATATATATATATATTTAAAAACATTCCGCGTATTGTTGTACGCAAAATGGTGAAATTTACGCAAGATGGAAAAAATAAAATAAAATAACATTCCGCGTATACTTGTACGCAAAATGTGAACTTTTGGCGCAAGATGTCACTTTCAAATTTAAAACTTTTAAATAATTACAAAAATCACCCTTTAACTTTTTAATAATTACAACTTTTTTATATAACAAATTCTATTCGTCAAATATTTAGTAAATATCTATTGAATTCTTTAATAAAAAAATATCGTTGCGAAGAGCTCTAAATTACGAACAAAACAAGCCCAATATTAACATGCTTTTGACGTACGCATGATTTTATAAAAAATGTTGAAATTTGATATATATATATATATATATATATATATAATTATATATATATATATATATATATATATATTTCACTTTTAAAATTTAAAACTTTTTAATAATTACAAAAATCACCCTTTAACTTTTTAATAATTACAACTTTTTTATATAACATACTCTATTCGTCAAATATTTTGGAAATATCTATTGAATTCTTTATTAAAAAAAATATCGTTGCGAAGAGCTCTTAATTACGAACAAAACAAGCCCAATATTAACATGCTTTTGACGTACGCATGATTTTATAAAAAATGTTGAAGTTTGATATAAATATATATAAAAAAAATGTTAAAGTTTTATATATATATATATATATATATATATATATATATATATATATATATATATATATATATATAA